>JTDE01003288.1:57026-76503 GCA_014338405.1 Paragonimus skrjabini miyazakii | reverse complement strand
TGCACACAGAGGGCTGGCTTGCTACGCATGACATGTAGTGCCAGACACCTGCTGGAGACCGGACATGTGGTCGGCCCGACAAACGCTTTCCGTGTGTTGATGCGTCATCACAAGCCCGTCATCCTCAAGTCACTCGAGGCACTACTTGTCATGCGTAGCAAGCCAGCCCTCTGTGTGCAAAAGCTGTTAACCTTGAACCTCCGTCTGCCATGGTTTTGACCAATGACAGATGAGCGTATACACTGACTGGATATATGAACTTATTTCGCTTGAATGTTTTTTGATGTTCACCGCTGTTATGTGTAGCAACTGATGAGAACATACGAAATGGCACTACCATCTTGCAAAACTGGTCTTCTGATTTCACTATTCAAATTCATAACTGGGGAAGGATGCTTTATGTTTCTGAATTGGAGTTTCTCAGGTGGTAACCGAAGGGAGCGAGCGACGGTTGGTGGCCTTTTAGTGGCGATGTGATGGAGGACGACGTGTTTCACTTCTGTCGGTGAGCCTGACGGATTGATATGGCGTGGAAACTGTAAAAGCAGAGTTGCGAGACAGTTGTCTGGTAAGGCTGAACGTAACCCCAGTGAATTACACGATATGGCTTCCCCATGGACACACGAAGCTGTCGTGCTGTTCAACAGTTTCCGACTTCTTACATCCACCACGAGTCCAAAGGAGGGGAAAAATCAACGCCAATAATTGAAAGTTGTACATCTGCAACGGTAAAAGTCCAGGGGAATTGCTGACGGTGACCAAGGTCGAGGGTGAGTAGTCTCTCTCCGTATAGCGGTGCGATTAGCGGCCTCTAGGGTATGATACACCGGTTTGAGATTATGTTTGTTACCAGTGGATGGAATGACACTAACCTCAGCGCCCGTATAAATGAGGAAATTGAGGGACGTTGAAAAGTCAATTACCCAAAACAGGCGACACAGTTATGGGCTAGTGGCAGCTCTCGCCATTACTGGCTTGCTTGGTTGTTTCCCATTTGTTTTCAACCACCCCAAAAGGAACAGGGCTAATTGCAACGACGTGGCGATGGTAATAGCACACACCCCTACTGAACTGTCGTACGCGCGACATGCTTCGTGGGCGGGACTTTGAGCGTGCTGGTGAACGTTTCTCTGCTAGCAGTTTCGTCAGAGTGGCTAGCTGCAAGCACATTTGTGAAAACTGCCTTCTCGAGTTTGCGACGTCATATTGGAGACTATCGCCGCTGCAATACGCCTGCAGTTGAGTCACTTGCTGAGGAGCATAACCGTGATGTACCTGGTCAGTCAATTTGGCTAGTTTGGTAACGGTGTATCCTTCTACACATATCCAACCTGTGACAGAGTTCGCGTAGAAGATTCTGAAGCCAAAAATCTCGCAACACCGGCTCATTGAGTCTGCTCGTTTGACAACTGAGTCATGTGTTAAAGCAATTGTGAAGGGGCACGATCTCCCATATTGACGCCGGCAAGGAGCTTGCGAAGGTTTTCTTCATCAGAGGCTGCCATCCTGTTAATAATGGCCACTTCGATGACACTGTACGAATTCTCGGTTGGACGCTCATAAATAATATCCGCAACTTCCGCAGCCACGGTCTCAGATAAGTGCGCAACGACGTAATTATACATGGTGCGCTGTGAGCGGATCGGCCGGAAGTAAAAAATAACTCTAATTTGTGCGAACCACAGACTAGGGTCTCTACTGCCAAACTCAGGGAGATTGAACATGGCAGTATTCTCCGAAGAGGTCGATTCATGCTCAGTATTAAAAGGCACACTAATGAAGAGAGAAAAAATAGATTGTTTGTGAGGACCACAGGAAGAAGTCTGCTGAATAAAAAACTTTGGCAATGCGCGTAGTAAAAATCAATACACAGGCTCACCAGTTTGTTGGAGACTAACCCAATACAAAGCTAGGAACAGCAACAGACAGTTCAAAACGCAGCCGCTGAACAGCTCACTATAGGCAACCCCGATCTATGTAGATCAGGAGCACCAAGAAGACGAGATGCACGCACCAAAAGTGTATTGCTAAGCAGAATCAATTCAAACAAATGGTGTTCATTCTGTGCAAGGAAGAGTGGTGCAAACTGTATATAAAAGCAAAATGAAATATGAAAATATTTACAATGCCATATACGTCTTGCGTTGGATTGCGTTCAATTCATCGCCAGCATTTGGAAGTTCCCATTTTCCCTCTCCCAAACTGAGTTACTTCAGAATTTATTAGACTGGAGTTACGCCAAATAACGATGAATTCCTTCGAAGATGCTTATGAACGTATTTGCCGGCGTGACCTTGAAATATCTGAAACGTCGTCTCCAGTCTAAATTTGTAAATGGTAGATTAATGTAACATCTCATCTTTTTGACTGAATCTATGGAAAATTCGAACTATCTTTTTTGTCGGTGTGTCAATCAAACGTTGTAATATGTGCCCATTTTCCATTTGATTTCGCTGACTACTCCCACGTTGTGAGAAAGCACACACCACAGGTTGACCAAAGTGGTCTTTTGACTCGACTGGGCAAACCAAAATTTAATGAAGGTTCGTGGTTATTTTTCTCTCATTTTTCCTTCCCTCATTCTTCTCGCCCAGGTAGATTACCTGACATTCAGAATGTGCTTTACAATTGAAAATCAGAACCTGATATATCCGTGAATCCCTCTTCAAGTGGGGCAGTCGCCGTTCTGGGTGCTGTTCTCTGGCATCCCGGTGCGAATATTCTGGACTCTCGATTGACACCAGCGATTTCATCTTGTGCAAACTGAACTCGAGCTTGAACTTGAACTTCTACTGAAAGATTTTATGTTTCTCATATATATTCGTTTGTTGCTTAGTGCCGCATGTAATTATCTGTCATGATCGCGCACATCCGAGCTTGTTCCTCACAAATGTGTTGAGAAATATTTTAGTATTATTATTATCATCATTATTATTATTAAGGGAACTATTCGGAGCCTGTAATGTTTGAGCCACTTGGTTCGTTTAAAAGGTTTGTTAAATCGATCAGCGTTCTATTTCTAACAATGTCTTTCTAAGACGAACGCTCACTGATTCACTGAGAGATAGGATGTACTCGTTTTCGTTCACAGCTGCTTAAAGTGAGTTAGAAAGAGCTGTCATCTGTACAAAATTGTCTTCGCATCGTCAGTCACTTGTTGTTATCGCGTTAACCTTGGATGCGTCAAACGCGTTTGGGAGAACCGTCCTGTAACACCACCTAGGCATTGACTGAAGCCTGCAAGTTCTTTCTATTGACGTTAACAACCAATCAAGTCGCAATATATTGCTTTTGGAACCGAACTGTTTATAATGCAATTCATCATCCTCCGAGTGATACATGTTCTGAAAGACCATTATGTTTACTCTGTCAGATCAAAGACAGTTGATAAACATCCTGTGATTGACATCCGAAAGGTATTGCCAAAGATGGAGCCTGCAGCAATGCTAAATTGCCCATTTCACGATGTGCATCCGTTCTATTTAAGGAATATTGAACTATTTCGTAGACGCCGTGTCGCATACCTCTTTTACAACGTACAAGACAAACAGTTCCATCAATCTCACCGCAACAGCGACGTCACAGGTCAGTCACCTCTATATAAAGCAAGTCCGTTAATCAATTTCCCTTAGATTATGTTTTGTCCCTCCGTGTTAGTCCGAAGTAGTGATTAATTATGACGTATCACTAAATTTCACATGTCAGGTTATTCCATTCATGTTTTACCGGGAGATTTTTGAACAGTTGCACACTGCATCCGGACGTGCGTATCACAGGCGAAACAGTCGCCGAACGTCTAATCTGGCGGTGTTATTCCTGCCGTCCGTATCTGACCCGAGGCGTACATGCACTGCCAACAATCTGATACTCATCGTTAGTCATGTGCCCAGTGTGGCAATTCTGCGCTTCCATTATGTGCGGGTTGACCCAATCAGACCCTTACCACCATATATTGGGCATATATATATCCTCACACGCGCGGATCGATGAGCACGTTGGCTAAGTGCATGTTGATTCCTGTATTTGTAAAACGTTGTGCCGCTAGATTTGATTGTCCTGCTTCAGTGACTCCTCACAGCGTGTTGCATTCTTAATGAGCCTTCGCATCAATTCCAACAGCGCTAAGCTGTACGAATACTCCACCCACTGCTCACCGGCTAGCAGCCTAAAAGTTCCCCAAACACTAACAACAACCATTCGTCGTAATAAGTTCTACCGTTATTCTTATTGGCATCCGATGCACGTCGAAAGCCGGTCTACTTACCACGTAATCTTAATTAATTTATGGATGTTCGTCAAGTTTACTCAGGGAAGCCCGTTGGGCTACGCGTACCAGGAACTACCGGCTTCACGGGTAATGGTGAGTGCTCGAACAAACATGCATAACGACTTCCACCAATTGCAACAAAAGAATAGATGCCGCCGAACCGAGTGAACCTCAGTAATGACAAATCACGATAAGGTTTCCTCCATTGCGTCTCGACGACATTCGTAACTATAGTGCGCAGATTTCTTTGCGCGTTGTTAGACTGCACTACCGAACCTTCGCGATGAATCACATCTGTAAACGCAATTTTATGTCCATCGATGGAATAAAGGTAGCATTCATCGAGGCACCTGAGATGCTAACTGAAGCGAGACCTACAGCCTAGCAAATTTTCAGCTTAATTAGCTATTTTGCTAACATCGACGATGCAATACCACCAGACTGGACGTGGTCTAAATCTGTGGAGGCCATTATGTTATGTGAATTAGTTTGACGTCTGTTACAAGCACTTTTTGTCGTAAATCCTTTCCCGTCGAACATGCATTGGTTTCCGTTAACAGGCAATTTGTAAAAGGATATGAGAAAACGAAACCTTATTATTAACCATATGCAGAGCAGATAACTAATGAGGCTATCATTTTCCTTCAACGATCGCCACAGTATTTGAATACAGCAGATTAGCCATTCAATATCCTACGAAATGGAATACGAGATCGTACCCTGCGACAGACATACTGACGCTGAAATTCTGAAGACAACTGGAGCGGGCAGCCTACGGTGAATCCAACTGAGACTACGATGTTGACACAAATAACCTGAAAACCAGCAAAAAGTGCTTACTAAGGATTCCGGTTTCCTCGGTTGCTCGTAAACAGTAACCTTCCAAATCATTGTCTTCCAAGATCTTAAGTCGTTTCTGTCCACTCCTCGATCGTCAAAACGCATTGCGTGACAGGAGAAACTGAAACTATCCATGTTCATATTGACGAGTTCGGCCAACTGAGGCATCGGTGAGAGTTCATGTTAAGTTTCAAGTACAGTTTGCACAGGACGAAACGGCTGGTGCCAATCGAGCCTCCACAATATTTGCACCGGAATGTCAGAGAACAGCACCCAGATTTGCCACTGTCCCACTTGAAGAGGGAGTCAAGGATATATCAGGTTCTGATCATCGATTGCAAACCTCGTTTTGAATAACAAGTAATTTACCTGGGCAAGAGGAATGAGGGAAGGAAGAATGAAAGGAAAATAATCGCATATCTCAATGATAGTCTAAATGCATGACATTTGGTGTGAAGTTTCTTCACACTAAAAGGGACCTTAATCATCACAGACAAGACCGACAGGTGGAGGTACACTCCATGGAGGAAGCATCAGCGAATCCACTAGTTACAACTCCAACTCCATCTCCTCTTGAATAAGATCACCAGAATAGCACATTTCCGTAGGCTTGCTGCCAAAGACGTATTTGGTCCTCATCTTCCCCTAACAGTGCAGGCATTCTACCAGCTGGAGAGGCCTTTTCTAAACAGCAGGTAACACTATCAACCCGTTACCCCATAACAAAAACGCGTTACATAAATGCACTAAAAAATGAATTGGTCACCTGCAACTCACATTTTTATAAACGGACGTTATAAGGCCTTATTTTATCTTTGCCACAAACCAAAATTCACCAGTTATGACCAATTTTACAATGCGCCCCCTTTTTCTTTTTACGACGGTACCTTGATGGGGTTTTATCTTTTGATGCCGTGCGTAGCGTTTTACGATTGAATGATTTTTTAGGTCAAGTTGGCTCGACCTCTCTGCGACACCGGTAGACAGCCTGGGGCTAAGGAATGAGGTGAACTGTAGCTAATGAGAAGAAAACTGCTTCAGACCCACAGCCCCTGAATAGACAGCGGTGTGGGAGTGAATGCAGGGTGCTCTGGTTGCCACCCGTGGTATCACCGCTCCTGGTCTGTGGACGACGACGTTTAAACGCTTTAGCAGTTTAGTCTCTGATCGGAGGTTCCCGATTTGTGCCTAGCAGTCATCCCAGCCATATGAAAACGCCGCGATGCGTGAAACAGATAAATAGGACAGGGTGCATGGACTTGAAAGGTTCACAGGTTGATAGATTACTACTTCCAGAAATGTATCAATACCAACGCTCAGAGAACACTGTAATGATGCCATCCAACCAGCCTCCATTCTAAATTTGAAAACTAATGCTCCGCAAACCGTACATTACAGTGGAGGGCTTGACAATACACTTCTGTGCTACATTACCTACGGCATGTGAGTTGCATACACGGTCACTCTGTCACAGATGTAACCTGAAGCACTGACTGCAAGATAAAAACGAGCCCTTACGCTGCCACATTCTTTTACACTACCACTAACTGTCAAGTCTTGTCCACTATGCTACAGAAGATCTGGAAAGATCTCCTGCCAAACTTTATCCAGCCGCATTCTGAGAGAGGTCGCAGAATCGCTATGAACTATTTCATCTGGGAGCTTGTTCCACGCATTCACTATCCGATTACTGAAGAAGGTTGCTCTTACTTGTAAACGAGCTCTGCCTTTCTTCAGTCGGAGACTGTGGCCTTTGGCAATGGCTTCTTGACCCATTTGTGCAAACAAGTCTGCGGACTTTACGCCACCTGTGCCTTTTAATATTCTGAAGATCTCGATAAGATCATCTCTCACTCTCCTCCTTTCCGTGGAGTACAATCCAAGCTCCTTTAGTCAGTCATGATAATGTTTACACTTAACTCCCATAATCATTCAAGTTGAAAGCTGTCGTACTCTTTCAATGCGCTGGATATCTCTACGTAGGTAGAGGGTTTGCGCCTGCAAGCAGTACTTCAGGCGAGGCCGAACACTGGCTTCGTACAGCGGCGGGAATGCTTCTAATCTTCTGCTAGACAACATTCGTTTAAGTCTAAACAGCTTACTGCGAGCTCTGTGTGCAGCTGCTGCACAGTGGGCCGAGGGCTTGAAGTTACTTTTGATCAATAATCCCAAGTATCGGGCCTTTTCTACACGTTCAATGGTGAAAGAACCCTGGGGACTGAGTGCTTCAGGGGGTTTAGTGCTTTCAGTTATATTCGGCACTTGGCGGCATTCAGCAGGAGGTCCCATTTAGGATACCACACTGCCACTGCCTTCAGATCCTGCGTAAATGCAGCACGATTTGAAGACCCTGCTATCTTAACATCATCTGCCAATACGAAACACGGGTTGCTAAGCCTACTTACTAGACCAGTTATGAACAATAGGAACTGGAGAGGATCCAATAAGGCTCCCTGAGGGACGCCAACATGGGCTGCGCCTACCTCAGAGAATCCACTTCCAACCTACATTTTAAAAACCCTGTTACGTAAGAAACCCTGTTCCCAGTCAAACACCAGGTTGGAGTTACTAAACTACTTAACTTTGTGGATGAGATAGCGGTGATTTACTGAATCGAAGGCCCTGCTGAAATCCAAATAGCAAACTTCGACTTTCCGGCCTTCGTCCAATAGTCTCGTGCCCTCAACCATGAAATACAGGAGGTTAGATAGAAACTATGGAAGCCGTGTTATGCGTTGCTAAGAAGGCCGTTTCAACAATATACGTCAAAACCTTGTCCCAAATTAGCCGTTCCAGGCATTTTCCAACTATGCTCGTCAGGCTCACTGGACTGTAACTATTTTGTTTGTCTCGCGAGCCTCCCTTACGAATAGCGACCACCGTGGCTACGCGCCATTTATCTGGGATTTTTCCTTCCCTTGAGGATGTCGTAAAGAGCTTCCATAGTGGACGCTGAAGAACTTCCGCTAATGGATTAACAATGCTCGGATGGATGCCATCAGCTCCTGTGGAGGCAAAAGTAAATTCCCTGGTCGTTTTCAGCAAGGGAACTGTGTGGAGAGGCTATGGATTTATTTTGGACTATATTCCAGTTTCAATTGTTATTTGTACTGCTGTCGTTGAGGAACTTTGCATGCACTTAAATACTTGTGGTGAACACCGTTGCCACATCAAGCTTCTCCCCTAGTGCCACATCATGCTACCAGTAATGAAAGCAAGTAACGAACTAGCAGTGCTCAGTAGGGCTCGTGAGATTTTCTTAATCGATAAGTTCTGAAGCACCAACAGCATAGTGTTGAACCACTACTGGAAGCCCACATAATGGAATGTGTGCCCTAATGGGGGAAGGACGTAACTGGTGTAGGGGATATCCCAAGGAGAGCCACTGGGAGAGTTGAGAGTATAGTTTTCTTGATGTATGAGGACCATCTGTCAAGAGCGCAAACATATACTCTAGAATACAGGCGTATGGGAGGCGGACTTACAATGACGTGCAAAACCTTGTGGTACTCGAATCGCTCCAGCAAAAACCTGCTCCAAATCAGGATAAAGTGAGTTACAGGGGCCATGAATGCAAGTTTTGTGTATCACGCGGTAGCCTCCTATTTGGACGGCATAATTTTTCCTTCAGCGTCTGTGCGACATGGAATGTAGTGCCGTGGACAATCTTCCTGACAACCTCAATCGATCCATTCAGGAAGCAGCTAAATGACGGGATTGTTACAAAACGGCCGTTGACCATGGAGCTCATAAAACAGCATGTATCTTCAAACTATCATTTTGTTTCTCCCCCGTCGTCGATAGTGTAGTTCACCGGTATGGTGCTTCAAATCCCGAACGAGTTGAAAGCGGCCATTTAAGCGCGAAAAAGATTTTTCATGATATAATGAAATGCATATCATGGGACAAATATACATATCTCATCGAGTACAGTGGTTGTGTTGCAGTGAGAAACATTAGCTCTACCCAAAATTGTTCATATTCGCACTTTTGATGAGAAAAATGTGTCGCCATTTTTTCGATAAAGGCATCATGTTGGCTTTTTTAATCGAGTTTACGTTCGAGAAAATATTACCGTCGAAATGTCTGTAGTGGATTCCTACTTCTACCATTTCAGCTACAACCCTTCTATCTTCGTATCATGGACGTTTATGATTCCGATGACTTCTGGTCTATGTTTTCGTCGACTGCAGACTACACAATGTTTCCGTGGGATAAATAACGAGCCTCAAAGTTGGCCATTATCTGTCAGATAAGAGGTAAGTGGCAAACTACAGTCGAGCACAGTCAATAAGCTATAAGCAAAACAATACGCACGTTGTTGATGGAGTGGGATGTGCTACCCATGTTTGCGCCACATCGTAGGTAGAAACAACCACGTGATAACGTATACCGTTTTTCACCGGAAATACTATCAGGGAAGCAGGCTGAATATATAATTCAGCTGTATAATTAACAACAAACATGGTGGCATACCTTTCATTAAGATTTACTGCGTTATTTCGTGTACAGTGCAATGCAAAACGCAACGTGGTCGAAAATTACAAACTTAAATATATCCCCCAGAGCCACGCGAAGTTGAGCGTTTCTGCTAGTTGGGAATATGTATTTCACCAAAAACAACCCGACGGAAGCATTTTCTCGAGCGTAAACTCGATTAAAAAAGCCAACTGATGTCTTTATCGAAAAAATGGCGACACATTTTTCTAATCAAAAGTGCAAATATGAACAATTTTTGGGTAGAGCTGATTTTTCTCACTGCAACTCAACCACCGTACTCGGTGAGATCTGTATATTTGTCCCATGATATACATTTTAACATTTCATGAAAAATCTCTTTTCGTGCCCAAATGGCCGCTTTAAACTCGTTCGGGACTTGAAGCACCATACCGGCGAACTACCCAATTTTCCTCCCGTGTTCTCTTCCTTTTCTCACTATCTCCTTTTTTCTCCGTACAGTTTTCCCATTCATCAATGCAGTGTTCCACAATTAAATGATGCCAACTCGACGGCTTGTAGCTGATCCATCGCTCTCCACATACACTGACCACTTCAGGACCTCAAGTTGTAGTGTCCACAATTCATGGCTATATTTCATAAATCATTTTTGTATATACCGGTTGTTAATTTCATCTGTACACATGTTTGAAGCATCACTTTTTGATCTGGATCGTCAGCACAAATAAATAGGAGTTGCTGCACATTGTCTGTCTTTTTCATTTGTGCGAAATCTTCAGCTTGGAAAGGAATTGCACGGCGAAATATTTCAATTCTGCGTAACAGCTGATTGATCGCCGTACAACGTTAGTCATCCCACGACGCGTGAGAAAATATCTATCGGTCGTCAAACGAATCTCATCTCTGGCGCTGCCTTTTCTACTTGCGGTGTTCTGTTCAATCCAGCGGACGTTGACTTATCCTTGAGTCGTCCCTTGTAGCGTTTTGTGCACTATTTTCTATTTCATAATTCTCATTGTTATTCACACTTTACTTTCCTCAAATTCACATACACAGCCGATGTTTAAACCCAACTTAATCGAACTAATCAATAGTCGATAAATACAAAACACACTCCTCGGTTCGCGAGCCTTGCGTTCTGTCGGTGTTCGGTGTCGCTGGTGCACAGAATTTTGGAGAGTTAGAAACTAACGGAATCAATCGCCTATTGCGTCAAATTCCCACTTTTATCGCCTTTTTGATCTAGTATTCGCACCTGGATTTTGTATAGTGTTTAGATCCACTACACCCTATTTTACTGATGTCTTCCGTTTTACATGCACGCTTACATTTTGAACCCATCCGTTACCGTTACAACTCTTCTTTAGTATTACCACATTTTGTCATTTTTATCATTCGATTGATTAGGCCACCACAACGTGATCGGAAAAGACGGACAACAATCTGACTGTTAAACTGGGATCGAATCTGCTGTGAAACCACAAATCTCGTGCCACTGGTTCAAACAAGAATACAACACAAGTACTGCACTTTCAGTTTCACAAAAAACCTTAAATCTGTGATGAAACAGAGAATACCTACCATGACCTTGACAATTGTTTTTATGTTGCCATTTGAGGAATCCTTCAAAATGTCCTTTAAGATTCCGCGCTCGGAGATCTCTAGGTCCCACTCCCAGTAAGGTGTCCTTGTATTGCTTACGGCTTTCAGAGACAAAATAAATAACGAATCTTTCTACTTCTTTGGTAAAACTGGTTCACAGGAAAAATGCTCAAGTTCACAACAAACAAACAGCAGTTTATTTTCAAGAGAAGAATTCGAAGATTCATTCAGTCAAAGCCAATCAGACGACGTAATTTTCGGTTATAAGCACAAATTAAAATCTCAAGAGTCAGTGCTTTTGGACATCTCTGAGAAAAATATGGAGGCATGAAGATACGTTCGAGGAAAATCAGGAGCTGAAACCTTCCTTGGAAAATGCTGAAGCACTTCGGCGATCTGTTGAGTAAATACTGCTAGACTTCCTCTTGATAAGTAGCCCACTATTGACAGAGCTGCAAGAAATTACCAGGGATGTTGAAAATATTATTCAGTAACTTTATAATAACACATTTACTTATCTATTGGAAAATCAGGAATCTCGAGTTATCCACACATTTCAAAAACGATGAAGAAAATATTGAGCAAAGTATGTCGGAATAGGATCGGTCAGTGCTTGCAGTATGCAATCTGAAGCAGGAAATTCTTCAATATGCAGAAAGTATACAAACATTTAATGAAACGTTTCAAAGGAAAATTCAAAATTGTCAGAATGTGAGTATCACAATATCACGTGATTTCTCGATTAAGTATCTAAACGAAATAACCAATGCATACATGAAGCTGAGGACCGTAGTTGAGGAAATTTCGGAGAATTCCCTTGAGTAAGTATACTACAGCACTAATGAACTTCAGATTACGTTCCCGATACTCAAGACGACAACTTATAGAGTCACTAAAACAGTGGAGCTATAACGACTTCCAATTAACACCTGTGCTGTCGAAACATGTTACATTTCTCCAAAAGTCAGGGTGTAACAAGAACCAAACACCCTTTCCATCGGCAGAACTGTATATAATGAAAAAATGTACGGGCTCATCGATAACGGATAATCCTTTATCGAGCGAAAGGAAAAAGGTATGCAGTCGTTCTTGAACGTTCCGGATACGTTTGAAACTGAATTATTCACTCACTTACATTTAAAAAAATTCCATTACCTTTAGGTTCGCGTGTCATCTGTTAAGATGAAGTTCAACAGAACGCCTCTAACTGAACAACGGAGAAACAACCTACGTTCTGTATTTAGTCGCAGTTTACTCAGGTGAGTTTGATGCTATATTACTGCGTTCAACGATGCGGAAACAATAGTTTTCATGGGCAAATTAGACTAAGGAAGGAACATTAAGTATCATTCTAACGAACAGGAGATGTCACTTGCAGAACTTACATTCTTACTAACTGGTGTGCAATAAAATATTAACTTTGCAGTTTTGGTGTATGATGCAGTGAGTTTCATAGAACAGACACCCACAGAATAAAAGTTAATGCAAAGGCCCTTGCGAATAGAAAAGTAGTTAATGAATGAGTTATCCAACTGGCATTGTGTTGCGCCACAAACAACGATGACATAGAAGCTAAAGAGCAGCCATCAATCAGCGACTTAACAAAAAGCTCTTGTTTAACTTCCGGCATTTAACGACAGTACACGATATGCAAACAAAAATTGGACAATAGCCGTTATAGAGGCGTCCGTAATAATCTAAATAAAAATCTGAACCCAGGTGTTTTTGAAATTTTTCAAACATTATACGACAGACAATTAAGTGAACTCTCCAGTTCGCTACAATACTCCTTCCTATAAGGTGTAGCGATCATAACTCTGGAGTCACCCACCCTCGATCTGGTTCTGCCCGTCCTGTACCAGTCAGTATTCGATCCGTCTGCTATTTACACGAAAGTTTCAATTCACTGAAGATGAAGAATTACAAACATCCACAGTTCTTAGCTGGCTCGAATATGCAGAGGGTTGAGGTGACATTCGTACACAACGTGAACGAATATTGAAAGGCGTTGGAACCCCCAAAATTACACGACTTAGCGGTGGAATTATGTAGCAAGAAGAATAAAGACGAGCAAATAACGATAAAACGCGAAATGAAGGACCGAGGGAACTGACAGCAGCGGACGTAAAATTAACCGGATGATTGATCTTTGTTGAAACGCTTTTTGTCTCATAAAACATGTAAATAGGTTTAAAAAAATGTTCAAGTCACTGTGAAGAACACATTAATTAACGATACTGGACCTTGACGCGTTGCCGGCTAATGGGCTTTGCTTCCAAAATAATGAAATGAAACATGAGAATGTAGGTCACAGGATTAATGTCTTATATCAGCCTAAAGTGCTGGCAGTAGAAGCAACAGCAACTGAAGATCCCTTAGCTTGTAATGAAGCTTTCAGTTGTTTCGAGATGAACAGTTCTGACACCTTCAAGTTCTGCAAGGTAATCTGGGTTATATATGCAGTATCATCTCCTAAAGCACCTTGGAGAAACATTCATAATTAATTGCTAAAGATGGGTACAGTTGACTGCTATTAGTACACTGAAGATTTTGAGAAACGCCTACAGTTATTTAGATTAAAATAACAGGAGCACCAGTCGAACACATAAACCGTTATTCTGTTGGACACGGTCGTTTCGTCGAACTGGAACTCGAACACACTGTCGTCAGCGCATGAAGCTATTTTGTTGACCTCTCCCTTTAAAAGTGGGGATTGCAATCGAATTCTGAATAGCAGGAGTGAATCAAAAAACCATAACGCTATCCTTGCCAGATGTAGTCGATCACATCAATTGTACGTGCCAGCGTTTCCAGTAGACCTGCATTACAAATGCTTTCTAATCATCTTTTCGAGAAAATATTTCTTAGTGTGTCACGCCTATATATTCAGAAGGTGGCGTCTAGGCTTACAATCCCCGAGTTTCATCGTGCTCATAAGTTTGGCAATGATATATCAACTGAAAAAGTCAACTTACTGCATTTGGTTGTTTTGAAGGCCCCACCGAGTCCGGCATAATTTTGTTCACCCAGCCAACGACGGCGGAAGTGTTACAATTGTATAGGGAAGTCCGGTAAACATGGAGGCTGCGAGGAACACCATTTATTTTTATTCTCTGAAATAGGAGTCGTCCACTCACCGGTCCGGGATAGTAGAAGTGGTTAAGCATGAGACTCGGTAACAATATCCATGATAGTGGAAATGCAAGTGATAGTGATTCACATAAAAATTGTAACTTACATTAAAAAACTAATTCGCCAATGAAATTGTATTGAATGAGTTCAAAGGATGGCGACTGATGGATACACACAGAATCAGACGCAATATGAAAGCCACTGGGAGAACAAACTGAGTATTTATTGAATGAAATATACAACTGATATTGTTTTACCCAACAGATTATATCGATGTCAATGTTTGCCATAGAGCCGTGCGCTGAACTGTCGACAAGCAATTTCAAGTTGAACATCACCCACAATTGATCGCAGCTGTCGCATTCACATAGACTTTCCAGTCGGCCCGTTTCAAAAAGAAGCACTAGACTCGAGTTTCGCCCTCGTCAGTAGTGCATATCTCCGCCACTGCCGGGACTAGAACTCCGGCCACGCTGTTCATGAAGTAATCGTGTTTACCACTGTGCCACTGGCCTCACATTAGGCACGACCGAATTATAATATCTGAACGCCTGACCACTTTCGCTTGTGAGTAATGATCAGTTTCTTCGGAAGCCTTCGTTTATTGCCCTGTGCGTCATGAAAATCATGACAGATGTACAAACAATTGGACAGTATATGTTGTGTGAACATTTGTGGTAACCTGCACAACGTGGTACCATAAGTTTCAAAATGTTTTACACAATATACGGCACGCAATTGTAACTGCCATGGTTCTACATTTTTTTCCGCAGTGTGCGGTAAGCTGCATCACGAAGTCTCTAGGGCCCTACTGACTAAAACATAAATCTGAATTTTTGTTTACTACACTCAGCATTAGATACACCACTCCCTTTTGTCACATTTATTTATTTATTTGTCATTTATCATTTGGAAGTCTTGAGAGAAACAGACCAAGCTCTACTACTTTTAATTCATCTAGCATCTGATGAGCATCCTAATTAACTCACTAAGATCAACATTAACTGGTCGTCTCATTCGCAAGTTCTCTTATTTTAGGACAGTACCTTTCGTTAAGCCCCAGCCAAAGCCTGTGAAGCTGTCACCTTCAAGAAGCACCTGGATAGATTTATCGGACGGCTGGAACCAGAAATCAATTGGACAAATGTTTTCGATATCGTCCCCTTCTTCTTCAAGCAATTCCAGTGACTGTCTATCTTTTTCGAGCGTTTCTGAAATCTAATTATTGTATACTTTTGTATCTTGTTATTCCTCACACAGGGCGAACAAGTCGTTAATAAGCTGGCATACGCATGTGGTCGTTATTAGTAAAAGTTGTAAGCAAAAGTGAACAAGGTATTTACCCGAACTTCTGGTACTAGCTGGTCGATGGAATCTGACTCCGGAGTAGGCCGTCGCGGTGACGGCAGCTGTAGGACGTCTGCGCACACACCTGCCAAACACGGCATGAGATTCCATTCACATATCTTGTACCCACCGTAAACCCGAAGGAAACAGTAAAGGAAGCGTGTGAATAAATGCTAATGCAACAGGGTGATTAATGTCACTAAGATAGGTAGTAGAATGAAACGGATGCGGCATACAGAAGAGACCCTACTGCGGAAAATCTGGACTTTGGTTAGATTCGAACCAGCAACAGAAACAAATGCCCTACCATTTGAACTACGAAGCCGGGCCGGAAGTTTGGAAATTTCACATTTGGATCTACATACCCACCCAACCAAATATCTGAACTTCTGGCGTGGCTAGGTAGCTCAGCTGACAGAGTATTTGTCGCGTCTGGGCATGTTGCTTCCGTCGTTAGTTCGAAACCATCCGAAGTCCAGACTTTGCAATTGTCTCTTCTAAATTATCAAATCTGCCGAACTATTTATCAGTAACAGAATTAGGGGTATATTTATATCCAGAATGAAAAATATACGAGACTTTTCAGTAGCCAAGTCCAAATAAAGGAAACTATTGGACACTATGAGTGTACAACAAGAGGGAGAGAAGGCACGGTGAATTATGGTAGGAATACAAAAATAGTGCATACAAGTGTACTTATACAGAACATTGAATATTAGGACTGGCATAGCTGAAGGAAAGAAAAAAATGGTAGAAAACTGTGACTTGAAGTTGACGACATCCGTTTACGGGCTAGTCTATCGTGGCGACCGGGACAAAATGACGTTTGCATGCATAACTCACCACAAGGGGCTTATGTCGCACCACCTACACACATCCGCCTTACTTCACCGAATACAAACGTACATAAGACACGCTGACTTGAATTACCGTCTAGCGCATTACCGGTAACGAGCGTTCTAGAAATAAAATGTTATCAAAATAATTAAGAGACGAAAGCCGGATATAGTAAGATCAGTTAGTGAGTGTGTCGTAACACTACGTCGGACAGTGTTTTTCTCAATACATTGGGCGGTTACAAAGTCGTAACCTGACAAATAATATTTATCAACTTCACTTCACGGTACAGCCAGGACAACGTTTTCACGATATTAATTAACAACCTCCTTATTCGCGGAATACTCAGTTCATATACAGAGTACCTGTTCCAGGTAATACCAATTGCATTGAGGCAGGGGTAAATGTATTGGTTGAATGATGGTCTGTACTACAGTGAGGTTTGCATTGACAAATGGATTGAGAATAATATAACGTGACGAGCAAGTTGTAATACTCAACGTTTCAACCACCTCAGGTGGCCTTCCTTCGGAGTGTTGTAATCGAAGTCACATTACTTGGCATATATGAAACCGGCTTCCAACAAGATTCTGTTGTTACCACCAACAACCCGCAATGATTGGGATTCGTTTGTAAATGAAGAATAGTTGGACGTCGCAAACCCACCCCGTTGAAAAAATCGAGCACACGTATATTTGAGTAAAACTTCCGTTTACCAATCGGTCCAGGTTGGAAGACTTGCTTCGAAAGGCACTAGCCCTCCGTCAAGTCAACAGAAAACTCTATTGTCTCGCTTATCACACGGAATAGCTTCTTTCGTGGAGCGGGCACATAGTTAAAAAAACACTGGTTAATATCATGGAAGTTCAAACTGACAATACGGGAACTAATACGAAAAGGTAGTAAAGAATCACCCCACAGCAAACAGAAGGACTGAATAAGCTTCGTAGTCAGCCTCCTATAACTATTATTTTTAAAACGGTGTATCTCATACTTACAGGAAAACAGCGCCGAGTAAATATTTTCGATAGACCATCATCAGCTTAATATAACTGCAGGGATTCAACAAAATCTAAAACAATATATAAAACTGAAGTTAGGAGGGATCTACTATTTCATCGCAAAAATATCAAGCCAAACGCTAAACAAGTGCCAAAACAGGTAGAGTCAATTTAAAACCGACTGGAAGCAACCTGACATTGACCTGACCTATATTACTACCGTGTCGTGAGGGTCAGGCTCATGTACTACATCAATCCGGAGGACTAGGCTTACTAAGACTTCGGTCCTATTGGGAAAAAACCACATCAGGCAGGCGAAACAGAAGTCAGACTAAAGGTAGCCACAAGGTTGTATGCCAGACTACTGAAGAAATCCTTATGTGTAGACAGGATTCTAGGAAAAATCAGAAATATTTTTAAAGCTATGGCTCTATTCCGAATTAGGACATTAGAATGGGTACCATCAAATAAAGTAGCACTCCGACCAATCAACCGTTGATCAGGACCGCGGGCATATTGTCCAATACTACCTAAAACCGTTCGATATAATTCAAATGCTTGGTGTGGTTTCGAATAAATTCACTGCGCGCAGCAGTGATTAGAACCAGATGTCAATGTCTTGTTCACCACGCCCTCACGTTGGACGAGCGTTACACTACAAGTTCAGTCAGACACGAGTCACTGACTCCAGTTGCGGACCACAAGGAAACCTTATCTCGTGTTACCCCACAGGTCAAGTTAACATGTTGCAGACCCACGGTAGGGTCTAGCCAACCAACTTCCATCTGTGAAAGGAAGGACCGGGTAGTTATTGTTCTTCCGATAGTGTCATTACTTATTCACTACCAAGTTATCGTCCTAGGTTGGCAACCAATTTTTTCTAACCATCCTGTATTGTCGAATGATGTTTCATAAAGTTAAGACAATTGGTAGACATTGGCGCTTTTAATGTCCGCACTCTCAAAGAAATTGGTCAGCAAGTCACTCTGGCGAGTATTCCGTCAAGTATGCAGTTTCTTTGCGCTGTGCACCGAAAACCAGAATCTATGACTCTCATTATATTCATAGACAACAATACATCAGTGGTTCACATTGATGCTTGACTGCCACACAACCACTAAATAAAAAAGCAAACCCTGTAGAAGAAGAGAAAAAAAGAAGGGAACGAGAATGGACTTAACCATTGAAAATAGCTAAGTCTGTAATCAAACATTCAACAAAGAAGTGCATACACCTTGCAAACACAACCAAGCTGTAAGTGAAAATAAGGCGTCAACAAAAAGACAGCTTCCTCACTTTCACTGCCGCGCGTCATTAGGAGTACTAACTTCACAGGAAACTCGGCCAGACAACGATAAAAATCACGCCCCCGGGCTCAATTAGCCGTCATCTCACGTAACGACTCTAGCCACCAACTCTGAGTCGCAAGGGTTCCAGGCGGAAATTTTTTAGGGTTTTGGTAACTTCGATAACTTCTGATACTTCCCGGTCGTTTATACCGCGAAAGGGGGTTGACTTGAGGGACCCCACCCAGAGCCTCTGACTCAAAAGTTTGACCTGCGAGGCAACAGGATTTTCTTGTGGGACCCTACCCGGAGCCAATGACTCAACAGCCTGACTCACTTGGTAGTGAGGGGTTTGCTTAGCCCGAGGGCACAATGAATAAAAACTTGATGTCTCATTCTGAGCACTGTTGCGCGTATTGGATGTACTAGAAGCGACATCGAGCTTCTGCGACATGCCAAATGTTTTCCGGCCGTACTGGATAATACGCTGACGGTCACGGTCAACCGTTGGGCGATCGGAGTGCACTTTGTTTGAGAGTACCTTTTCTAACTCTCTTCTTCCTGATACGGAAGACAGCAGCGCCGCAACTACAAAAAACAATTCTGCTGTTTATCCATAGGATCGTGCCTCACTACCTAAGCACTCCTACGCGGTCAGTAGTGCGACATACAATCCTATGAGTGTAACTGCTTTTAGTCTGACTGCT
>JTDE01003288.1:26104-56524 GCA_014338405.1 Paragonimus skrjabini miyazakii | reverse complement strand
GTGCCGTCAGACTCAATACATCGGTAAAAGTCTGCTGACGCAAATCAGAAAGACATTGTGTATTCATTATATCGGCGTACGCTCTAACGGATAGCTGTTTGGATGCTACCAAAGGTGCTTTCTATGAAGCCCTCGTTGACCTTCTGAGGCAAACTAAACACTCAGACATCATCATACTAGCGGGCGATTTTAATGCTCAGCTTGGTCGTCTTTCTTCGGATGAGAAGCGGCTAGGAGGTATGTTTGGTGTCCGGGCACAACGCACTGATAATGGCGAAAGTCTGCTGCAGCTGTGCGCATCCCACGGTCTGTATAGTTCGAGAACTGCATTCCGACACAGGAAGAAGCACTGTGTTACTTGGAGACCTCCGTGTGCTTCCCAACCGTGGACACAGTTGGATCATATAGCAGTTAGTTACAGGTGGCGCTACTCTGTTAAGGAGTGTCGTGCCTTTCGGAGCAATCACATGGACTCGGACCATGCTGGTGTGCGTGGCCGTTTTGTTTTGTCATTTGTCCAGAGAACTGACGCTCGTAAATCGAAGCTACTTAACTGGCACTCGAGCGATGAGAATGTGAAGGACGTTAACCAAGAAGCATTGGTGAACAAGTTGCTCTGTTCGAGACAAGTGAGTTATCCTAACGAACACTGGAAACAAATCGCCGAAGCTATGAAAGTATGCTGTGAACAGGTACGTTCCGAGGAGGCTGTTCACTTGCAACAGAACTGGATTTCTTTCACGTCGATAAACCTCACGAACAAGCATTGATCGATCCCACCTGGACCTGAATATGATGATGACCGTCAAAAACTTAAACGCAAGCTGACTAAAGGATTGCGCAAAGTCCGTGAGCACTATTTGATCGAACAATTGAAAGAGATAGAAAGAGCCTTTCTATATAAGAATAGCAGAAGGCCTTTTTCCCTGATCCATGGTTGTACTGGCCTTCGAATCGGTGTGAGACCATATGCGAAAAGGTTGACTCAATTATCACTAGTCAATCGCGCCGACTCAACAGAAGGGCGGAACATTTTGAGGGACAGTTCAACTGGCCTCGACCAGGCCATGTAGACGACATGGCCCGAATGGTCAGTTATTGCAATTCAGATGGCTCTCCGTCGGAAGGAGAAGTGGTCCCGGAGCTCAAGTTATTGAAGCGTAATAAGGCCCCTGGACCAGATCTCCTCTCTCCTTATCTTTTCAAGGACGGTGGGGCAAGATTGGTATTAGAACTGACAAAACTCCTCCAGACGATCTGGGAGACTGAAGAGGTGCCCCGTGGTAAGTGGTTATCAACAGTAATTCCCATTTTCAAAAAAGGGGTCCTGAAATATATGCGACAACCAATGAGGCATCAGTTTGGTGTCCACTGCGTCCGAGTTACTTACTGGCCTCATTTTAAGTCAGCTCACTAAGCCAAGAGAAAGTCAGATACGTAAAGAACAGGCAGGATTCCCATCCGGTCGGGAGTGTGTTGATCACATTTTAACCTCGCGACGGATCTTGGAATATAGGCACCCTTATAGACAGCGGACAGTCGTGGTCATTTTGGAAGGCTGCTTTCGATTCAGTTTCCCTTAATATCCTCTGCAATTGCCTTCTTCCGGGAAAATACATGAATCTGTTGAGATCACTGTATGCCCACTCTGCAAACAGGGTGAGAGTTTATGGACAAGTGTCTCGGGCGTTCACCACTTCTAGTGGTGTTCGTCAAGATTGTCCGATTTCCCCCTTCTTGTTCAATTTGGTCATGGACGACATTCTGGAAGGTGCGCTCGATGAGTCCAATGAACTTGGTGTTGAGCTTTTTCCTGGCGTTAGATTGACTGATCTGGAGTACGCGGAAGACATTGTCTTACTTAGCCTCTCTGCCGAAGACATGCAGACCATGCTGAGCGACCGGGCTGGGTTGTATGGAATGCACTTCGCACCTTCATAGTGCTGTTTCAAGACTTGGGAATTTCTATTCCTACTTTCTTCATTGCAGGTAATCTGCTTGAGACTGTGGACAGTTTCACACATTTGGGCAGCATTATCTCGTCAGGTTGTAATATTGCTGAAGAGATATCAGCGCGAATAGCAAAGGCACGCGTTGCATTTGCCAAACTGTGTCATCTCTGCCGTCGAAAAGACGTCAGGCTGTTGCCAGAAGGAAGAGTATACAATGTTCGAATACGTTGTGTTTTGCTCTATGATTCGGAAACGTGGCCTGTTTGCAAGGCAGATATCAGCACACTTGCTGTGTTTCACCATTGTTGTCTCCGCCAAAAAAAACCACATTAAGTGGACTGATCGTGTGAGCAACGTGACAGTTCGCCGAAGCGTACTCCGAAGCGCTCGGGATGCGCGATCAATATGTCAACTACTCACGGTGCATAGCTTGCGGTGGTTAGGTCACGTACTTCGTATGCCACCTGAGCGTTTACCGTACCGGGCATTATATACTGAGGCCACCAACAGTTGGGTAAAACCACATGGTGATCAAGCAACAACGTGGTCACGAAATATGAAGACCCTGATTGCTCCACTGGGCAAAGTGGGTAGGTGTCGCCTGCCTGGCTGGGGTCCTCGTGATCACTCAAATCGCTGGTTAGAGACGTTATCCGAGATGATGGTGTGTCACAGTCAATGGCGTACCTGCATCCATACCACTTCTAGTTCTTCCGCTTAGTCTTTTATTAATTTTCAACCTTCTTCCAGGATATTTCACGTCACTGTTGAGGCGGGCGGCGGCCCGAACCACAATACCTTTTGGTCAGGCTCATAGCTGTTATGATAATGATGGTGGTGACTTCGAAGCTGAATCTCGTGATTAGGTTAAAGTAGGAATCGAACTCAATGCCGAAGCAGAGGAAGGTTTGTTAGACTGGATCCCAGCAAGCAGTCGTTTGTGCTGGACCTGACTCAGTACATCAGTTAAACTCTGCTAACACAGGTCAGAAGTGCTGGAAACTGACTATATTTGAGAAGGCCCCAATGAATAACTACTCGGATTCCATTAAGAGTTCTTATTGATCTTTTGCTGCAGACTAAATGCCCCGACTTCATCATGTTAGCCGGCGAACTGAATGATCAACCTGCTCAACTTTCCACAGACGAGAAGCAGTTGAGTGATTTTAGTGTCCGGGTACAGCATATTGAAAATGGCAAAAAACTACTGCGCCTATGGGTACGTCAGAGTCGGGGGCTAGAAACGTTAGGTTAGATAGCGGCTAGTCGGGTCTAGTGACGGGAGTGTTCTCGTTGTTTGGTCGAGTTGTCTGTGAAATAAGTGACGCGAGACAATGAAATCCATAATGTTTTGGCGATGACGTCTTACTTCCACTGACAGCTCGATTGTTTGTTCGCGAAGTGCAGGCAGCTTGATGTTGGATGTCTGAATATAGATGTGGCCATTTTTAGTACACTGGTCCCCTCCTCTTATGCCTTTTCCTCTTCATGCCCAAGGTCTGCTTTTTTGATTACGGTTGCATAGTGGTTATGCATCAATGATAACCATAGATGTACTGCTGTCTATGATGATGATGCATTGCGTCACATGAGGACCACACTGCCCATCTTACGCATAGACACAAATCAACCATATAGCACTCAATTAAAGGCGGAGCCACTCTTTTAAAAAGTGCCGTGTAGTTTGATGCACTCAGTTGAACTCGGCTCATGCTGCTGCGCGTAGCGATTTTGTTCCGACATCCGCTCAGAAACTATGCACCCATAAGTACAAGATACTTGACTAAGCTCTGAACAAAGCGGGTGTAAAAACCCTTACCAGAACGCATAGGTGAACAAGCTGCACAAATCGAGTCAAGTGAGAGAACAATCAAATACTGGGAACAAACCGCAACCGTTAAGAAAAAGCCTATTGTACGGAAGTGTGCTCCAATAATGCTGTGCAGGTGCGACAGGACCATATTATTGTAATTTTGGCAAACCTTACGAATAAGCGTCGCTTGGTTCTGCCTGACTCAAAATATGACGGTGATCATCGAGAATTTAAATGCAAGTTTTTTTAAAGTTTCCAGAAGGACTGTGATTATCATTTGGTTGTGCGAGTGAGCCATTTTATCTGTGATCAGTAGAACGATCCATCGTTTTGCCAACCGCCGGGATGATTTACTCATCAACAGCCAGTTGCGTTGAATTGACAAGTGAACAGAGCATTCTGAGAGACAGTTCAGTAGTTCTCGGCAGGACCATAGAGATCCCAACCAGTTACCGTGTTCCACACTGCTCTGATTAAAGCAAAAGCAGTCCCCAGAGCTTAAGTTGTTGAAGCGTAGTAATAAGGTTCATGGGCCATATCTCTTCTGTTTTCAATGATGGTGCATACGGGTTGCTATATGAACAGAAAAAATCCATCAAATGATTTGGGACAGAGGTATTGGGGTTGCTGTTTACCACCGATAGCCACAAAAAGTATGCTAGAAGTCCATGTAACAACCAGAGATCTCGGGCAATTATCCATTGCGTTATTCAACAGATTCATTTTAGATCGGCCTACAACATCCGAGGAGAAGCATAACAGCGAGGAACTCAATTCAGTGGAGGGTGTAATGACCACATGGTTACTCTGTGGGGGGTCATGTAACATCGGCATCCAAATAGGTAGCTAAGGGTCGTGATCATTTTGGGCCTAAAGACTGTCTTCGATTCAGTCCTCTGCAACATCATCTGGCACTGCCCCCTTCCTAGAAGAGTTCCACAGAAATACGTATATCCACTGAGATCATTGCACGCCCACTCTACAAGCAGGATGAGTCCCTCTTTCGTGTGGTGTACAGTTTCTCCCTTCCTGCTCAAGTTTGTCATCAACAACATTCCGGAAGGTGCGCTTTAGGGATACAATGGACCTGGTGTAAAGTTATTTCTTGACACTAATTTGAACAAAATAGAGTATACGGACAACAATATTTTACTAAGCCCCTCTGCTGTAGACATGCAGAGTATACCGGATAAAACAAGTGACCCGGCAGGAATGTGTAATGTGCTTTGCACCTTCAAGGTGTTCGTTGAGAGTTGGTGAATTCCTGAGCCCACATTCTTTAGTGCAGGCTGCTCGCTTGATACGGGTTTATACACCTGGGTCGCACTCCCACGTCAGCTTGTAGTATTGTTGATAAGAGATCAACGAGAACACTAAAGACAAGTGTTGCCTGTATCAACCTGCTCCATCTATAGAGTTGAAAAGAAGTTTGGCTGTCATTGAAAGGGATGGTACATAATGCTTGTGCCTTCTGTTGTTATACGGTTTGGAAAAATGGTCAGTTCGTGACGATGACACCAACAGGACCGCTGTTTGGTTGCCGTTTCTTTTGCCAACTAGTTCCGGTCACGTCAGTGGAGCGACCGTTCAACAGCGAGTATTTCGGATTGTGCAATCAACCGGTCAATTTGATTGTACAGTCTTTGAAGGTTGGGTTATGTATCCTGCATACCAGGCATTACTTACAGAGATCGTTAACAGTTAGGCGAAACCTCGGGATTGTCAAACAATGACGTGGTCAGGTAACGTGAAGGTTGACTACTCTCCTGAGTAAATTAGGCAGGCGTTGGCTGCCCCAATGAGATCCTCGTGATCATTGAATTCGCTGGACGGAAACGCTATCGCAGGTGTTAGTGTGTCGTAGTCAATGGAACGCCTGTATAATGATATTCGAAAGTTTTCCGCTTAGCCTTGTTGATTCCATTTTTTAAAAATTTGTTTAGTACTTTCATTCTTTCTAGTTTATTCTGAACCACTGTCGTTGGTTTGAGCCAGACTACTCCCTCGTCCAGTTCATGGCGGTTGTGAATGAATGACAACCTGAACTTAAAAAGTGAAAACTGACGGCATTCTAAATCTAGAAGATGGCGTTGAGGGTGTGGTAGTAACATGTTTGCAACGACTAACCTAAGTTCTTCTTGTATATAAGTCATAACAATGTAAATGAAAATATAGATAAGACACCGATTGAGAACATTACCTTGAGACACCTACTGTTGTTTGAGTGCGTATGGAAACTCTTGAAAAGTATGCACAAGTCATGATTGACACTTTACGACACAGACCACTGTAGGAAACCGTATCTAGCTTATGCACACACGTATACAGCCGTAGGTCTGACTAGATAGCATAGTGATTTGAACAAGGGTTTACTGATTAAAAAAATATCGTTGACAATATTCAGCGAACATGCGAATTAACTGGTGTATTATAGCAAACGTCTAGCGGTATAAAAAAACAGTGCTCTTTTTAATCAATTCGTTAAAATGATAACTAAGTATAGTATCTTTGGATACGGACTACAGTGGATTATACACGTAGACAGGTTTTTAACGGACAGTGTACAAATCTATCGTGCATAGCCTGATAAAAAGCAGACTATCATTGTACAATACTTATCAGATCGGCCAGTCTTCGTTCAGTTTAACGCCACAGTCAAACCCGTCGTATGCGAGAAAAAAATCGCTAAGCATTAATTGTGATAGTTGTGTAAGTCGATAATATCAATACAATAATGAACGGTAATCAGTATAGGAAAAAAACATTAGCAATCTCATCTGAAAAAAATTATACAAACAAAAAAGTATAAATCTGTCGCAAAAAGATCCAAGATACATTTCAGATAAGGAAACAGAACGACATCCGAACCAGGTTATAGACTGATTTTACACAACGAGCCTCAGGGAACACTGATGAACGAAACGTGATAGGCATGTCAGACCATTTTGATCAATGTTGCAACAGTCATAAAGTTAATGGAGAAAGAAATTTCCAACCAAAAAAGAACGCAGGGTTAACTGTATTCAGACCGGCCAGAAACATAAGCACGGTTACAGAGAGGATGTAATGAATTCTTGAAGAAGATTATGGATAACGTCAGTGACATATGAGTGCACTTAGAGAATAAAAGATAGTACGTTTTCGATGTATCACAAATAGACCGTCTTTACGCGGTGAACCCCAACAGCGAATTGTTGATCTGCAAAAAATCAAGTGCCAGTTTACGAGAGCACACAACCGCTGTCAGTTTTAGGATCTTTGTCAGTATGAAAGATGGGTTTTTCCGGAATCGGTTCGACTGGTGCATCACGATCCGTCTTCTCTTTATGCTGTTTTGCGCGAGCCTATAAGACGCAGAATGAATACAAGGACCAATAACAGATTAAACAACACATAGGACGGGTGTTGGTTTTTCCTACCAAAAAAATAATTGACCGAACAGCAAATAAGAGAAGAGGATGAACTTATTGCAAAGCATTCAATTTGAAGTTGAAACACAGACCTGTTGGCAAACCAAACGTTGAAGTATTGCAAGTTCGTAAGTAGAACCCTCAAATACTTAAGACGAATTACCGGAAATTCTTTTGAAGGAAATTGTGCAGAACAGTCTGCGCCCATATGAACCAATTAGATATCTTTAAATTCATCGGTCACAAACATGCTTTCAAAAATTTAGCAGTTAAAAGACACATAAAAGGAGTTTAAATTTTGACATCACTAAACGTTCATGGGCAACATAATGGGAGAAAATGTCAAAAGAGATCACAAAAATCACGTGGGCTTCCATAATCAGCAAGGTGTTGCGAAAGCAGCATTGGATATTAACCAAGTTTATCCAATGGAACGAACGGGAATTTCATAATCTGTGTTTACATCGTGAACAGTCCACTGGGAACACTCCTGTCGGATAAAGCTTACGGTTCTTGATTCGTATATGGCCTACGTGAACAGTCTGATCAACACAGACTGTGCACTCCGTGGGTCATGGCAGTAATGGCCTCGACTACCGATGACACGATTGTAGATTCGAGTCTCATTAAGCACAACTACTCTCATGATTGAGTGGTTTGACAACGAATTCATTGATTCAATTGCCAAAGATCCATGGACTTAGACGATAAGGTAATGTACTAATGAAGTCAACCCACCATTTAGCACAACGTGTGTTGTTTGAACGTTTCAAGTTATTGGCAATGTGCTGTAGAAAGAAGAGGAAAATAGATACTGGGTAGCTACGGAATCCAGGTTATGCTCAGCCCCCAGACTGGAAATCATGGGGCCCAACTGGTCGAAGACGTATGGGAAAACTGAGAATATTTTCATTATCTGGTTGAACTGTCTGTGAAGCACGGACAAATAGTGAAAGAAGACGGTGTAAGCGATGAGAAAGCTGTTCTACAGGTGCAGTCCTGCTCACTCCGCAGTATAACTGATAAGCATAAGTGTGAACCACTGACGTATTGCTACGAATGATAATGTACACGAGGCCTGCACGTGATCTAGTACGTCAGACAATAGTAAAAACACTACGATGTAACATTCAGAAACTGAACACCAGATATCTATAACTTTTCAAATAAAACGCTGGCTTAATATTTATTTAGACAGAACAAATAGATTGAAGCTAATAGGAAGTTGGAAGAAGAAGTGAACAATAGTACGACTATAAATTGTGGTGGGCAGATGATGACGATAAACAATCAAAGGAAAGAGGCTCTCAGGCTTCGAAGCGGAGATGACATTCAGTGTTGTTCGATTAAAAATATCACTTCAAAAGCGAAAGTTGTAATAGCACGTGCTAGATAGTCGTGTTTAGATTTCAGGTACGGAGTCCACCTAGAAGAAGTTGGGGGTAAATGAACGACGGCGAAAAGGCAATAAATCTTGGACGGGTACTGAAAGATAGTTCTAGTAACGAAGCCCTTTTGGTTTGTGGTAAAATAGAGCAGTTATTTAAAATAACATCAACATCTCCTAGTACGGACCACTTGGGAAGGCGGCTCACTTCACTGACCAGGAGAATTTGGTCGACAACGATGGTTTTTGCTTTGGAAGAGACAACTGCCTAGTAAATTCACAACTAAGACGCCGCAGATTGCGATTTCGTGCTACATTTGACAGTCCCCAACCATAAATAATCTGGACCTTTGTGTACCTGATGGAGATCGGCTGTGTCGACAAAAATAGAGCGTGAAGCCAGTTATTCTATGCTTCGGTGTCCAATTCCAGTTCGTGATACTTGTTCCGACTGACATCAAGTGCCAGGTCAAACAATGAAATACCACACTAAACGCGTATCCGAGACAGTCAAATCCGTGATGAAAATGCGTCGGGTTTAGAGATATTCGGATAAGTAACACTGATGATCTCCAGTTTGACAGTCTTGTTGACCAAATAATGCTGACATAGTACGTGAGCTACCGTGCAACTAACCATTGTCACAAACTGATCAACGATTAGACACTCGCTTAATTGGGTTAGATTTCGCAAGAAGACCAGATAGATGGTGGGTGTATCCACAATTTCCGTAGTAACAAAGAATGCCAACAGGTAAATAATATCGGACATCTAAAAAGGGATTGTCAATCACCCCAGTTGCATCTCCATCAATAACCATACAACAATAAATTACTGACAAACACTGACATATCATCAACAACGGTAGACATTAACTCAGGCTCCAGGCGATCCTGAATTGTACCTTCAGGGAACAAACTAATATCGTCAACTTGGCAAAAAGATTAAAGCTGTCTATAGTTGACTGCAAATAAATGTAATACCGTCCATATAAATAAAAACAACGAAATCGAACAAACAAGAATACCAACACAACCAGAAAATTCATTCTCCAACAATAACTCTGGAATATGGCATTAATGGTGATTTCAAACAAGCACACTGGTAATGGGAAACCTCGTCCAACAACACTGACTCTGAAAAACTGTCAGAAGTTTCGCGAGCATTTATTGAACTCGAGGTCTGGCTGTATGGAGTTTGGGTGAGTTAAACATACTGGATTATACCCTCCTTCTTCTGATAAAACCAATGAGTGGTTAGATCAACAAATGCGAAGGCCATTCGAATACTTGAGAGAATAGCCACAACTTTTTCCGATAGAAACGTAAATACTTTATAAAAGACATCAGTAAGAACACGATTGAAGAGGAATCTAGTCTGTCTACATTCTGTTTGTAACGCTTGGAAAAGAAGAACCCTATGAAAGATCAATGCCACACTTCGATGAATTCTTGCATTAACCGGACCTATTTTTGAAATAGGTCCGGTTGTTGTTTATCACGTCTCTGGAAAAAAAACTAAACATCACCACCACTTTTAACCCGTGAATAATGTGACTGTTAGCAAGATGAGCTAACATTACAACACCCTCAGAGAATTGCAAGAGATAATGTGCAGAAGGAGGACTATTCTGGCTTCTAAAAGCTTTAAATATCAAACGAAGTTGATTCAGAAAATGCAAGGGTAGTTAGTAATTACGGCTTTTTCAGACTTGCACATCTGAATACAATTCACATTACTCTCATATGACCAGCAGATATAGTCACAACGAACGGGTTAAGCATACAATCGTCCCAAAATTGATAGAGTGTAAAACCATGGTAGTAATGCTTTTAAAAAAGTATGGCTTTTATAAAAAGCTGTTTTGAACGGTTCTATCGGGTTCTTAGGCATAGCTGACCTTCATCAACAGATAACTGAACCTCAAGTGAACTAAACAAACCGTCAAACTGAGACAATCAAAAAAATCTGAAAAAACGAGTTAAAAACCGATTGGGATGTGCTACCACAAATATGGTTGACTTACATCGCGTGTGGTGATTGATTCCAACAGTTTGGTTTCATTGAAGCCATTGTACGCATCTTTCCATCGTGGGTCAGGTGTGAAGTCGATGTCAGGTGTCTTGGGTTCGGCGATACCAAACTTCGCCTTTAAGTCGAATGTCGGTGCGGCAGTAGGTACACGCTGATGAAAACTGCGAACAGGAAGTGAGTCATGATGAGTAAGCAATCGACCTGTTTGAAATGCCAAACAAGTCATAATAAATGTTTACATATGGGTGTGTGGTGGTGGCGATTCGAAGAGAAAAGAAAACGAAGAATTGCGATCAAGACAACATTCAGGTTAGAAATGAAAGTTGGACTTAAATTAGCGCGAAGTAATTGCGACAGAAAATGAGGACCAACTCAACCAAAGATGTAAAGATAATTGCTGTAATGAGCAAAAATGCAGCCTGTAAACAAATCAGTGAGCAGTATTAGTTAGTTAATGCGTGTATAGAAGTCAAAAGTAGACAACAACTTACATAATCCCATTCTCTCGTTCCAATTTGCGCCGTGTGCTCTCCACCATGGTACCCAGCCGGCGGAAGAAGCAATGATCGGCCGGTTTGGCGGACAATCCAACACCATCAGCACGCGCATAAGCCTTACCAACTTCCAAAGACTGCTTGTAAGCTAGCACAAATTGGGGATAATAGAACAGGAGACATACAAATAAGAATAACCGGTAATACATCCCTTCCTACGAATAAAAAGCAACACCTACAGTTGCGAATAGTGTTATCACAAATTTTTCTTCTACTGAAAGACGATTAATAAAAAGGGACACTCAGGAATAAAATAGATTTACAAATTGCTAACAATGATCAAAAGCTAATTGTACAGACTGAATGTGTAACTGATTCCGACAACGGTTTACAACCGACAATTCCAACTCACTGAAGGCATGTCGAACATGTTGCCCTTGGGTTGATTAGTTTTTTCTGTGTCTGTTTCTCTGACTTTTCTCATGTTCAGTTATTTTGGATCATCCTTTTCTCAGTTCAGTGTGTTAGACAATAGCGGCGGGCAGTTGAGTAATCATGATGGAACCAGATCACAATTTCGGAACGTAAATAAGGGAACGACGCGCCGGTAGTCTTATAGCTGAGTAGCATATTGAACTGGTTTTTTCATGTATGCAGCTTGTGGTGAAAATGTGGCGGAGACCACTGGTGAGCTTGATACAACGCATGTGGGTACGCGATCGGTTACATGTAAATCAGTTTGAGGCTGAGGAAAAGGTCTGTGACAAGCAAAAGTGTTCGTGACCTTCAGAAAAGTGGTCGGCCGCGTACATCAACTGTTTTGCCAGTGCTGTTCCGTAACGTTTGGAAAAATCAGCCTTCAAAAGAGCGCACGTCGGCTCGCCCTAGAATGTAACACTCCGAATTCCACTGTAAACCGGATGCTTAGAAGTCAAATATCGGCCATACCGAGAGACCCGGATTATAGGAGCATCGGTTGTCATTTGTTGCACGCGGTCTTTATCAGAAAGAAGATACATTCGATTGACGAAATTTTCATGCTGCCTAAATGGATTCTTGCGGAAACTGCATTTTTTTGCAGATTGATAGCCCTCATCGATTTGCCTCAGTCCGACGTCAACATAGCCCAGAGCTCCTGGTTTGAGCGGGTACTTGTTGGAACACAGATTATCGGGCCTCCTTTTTGATAAAAGCGTTATAGGGTAAACGTCTACTCATACAATCATCTGCAGAGTAGGGTTTTCTCGTCCCCAAGTGCTGCAACAGAATGTTGCACGAACGCTGGAGCAACTTGGAGTACTTGAATAGGTTTGGTTTTAACAGAACGACCTAGCACCAAAATATACACGATATATACGGGAATATCTGGATGAAACATTCGGATAGCGATCGATCTGTCGCGGTGGACCTACAAAGTGGCTCCCACGGTAGCTAGATATTATCCCACTATAGTTTTTTCTTTGTGGTTACCTCAAACACGGGGTTCACACAAAATGTCCATAGACACTTCAGAAGCTCAAAATGATCATGATGTTGGAATACAATGCAACTTGTGAGGATACTTTACAACGTGTGTTGTCATCTCGTGAATTTTTGGTTTATGCACCAATAATTCCCTTTCTTTATATCCTTGCGTAACAGTAATGTCGACCTGTCAGTAGAACAGCGCGTCTATAGCGGTAATTGACAGAGTCGCATACTTAGCAGATTCTATCAGCTTCAGTTGAAGTACGGAATCTGAATAATCATACTACGGATGACTGTCTCATTAAGATGCCTTTTTAACTCGCGCGCAGTAGAAAATTGTAGGGTGGATACTTTATCGCATGACGCTTTTAGTCATTAGTTACAGATACGCGTAAATCAGACGTGATATCTAAAAAAATGCCGCGTGAATTGAGACCGAATATTTATTGCACAGAGCGTATAAGTGAGCTCGTATAATGCTGTAAACGGCGTCAACATGTGTACATTAAGAAGATATAGCCAGTTCTATCCAATGGTATCCAGTAACCTCTACATACTGCGTGTGGCACATCTGTAAAGCATAGAAATGCTGTCAGTATCGGTAGCTGTCTCCTTAAACTGATACATTATCATCTAACTCGTGGTCCACCGGTAGTATCTGATTCTGGGATGACGTTTGGTCTGGTCATATGTGCACACGGCTTTGATCAAGACAATGCACGTTTCCCGATGATAAGACACCTCAATCTGTACAACACTTTTGAACGAGCTACCCACACCGATCTCGATAACGTAACAAGGTTGCCCTCATCACGGATAACGTAGTCAAATATCGACAGGAAGCGGAACAAAACGGCTCAGTAAGGATAAATGCGATACGCCGCTTAGCTTTTTAAGAACATGGTTATATAACATCACGCCAGAGTCCACAAATGGCTCGGTAAACCTAAAAGTAACGCATGAAGTGTTTGAGGTTAAATGGGAAAATTGTTAATTGTTAATCACTTTGTTAGTAATTTGTGAATCTGTTTTGTTCCTGATTACAGCTTTTTATTAGCTTTCGTTCAGCAGAAAAAAATATTGATAGCACAACTCGCTGAAGAATTATCGTAATATTGGTTTGTCCATTTGCCGGTTCCCAGCCCAGCATTGCCTATCAAACGTTGAGGCGTCTACAGAGACGTGCATCAACACAAAGGTGGCCAAAACACTGGGACGACGGGACCAAGCGACTTGATCAGAAATTCGTGCCAGCTAGTTTGGCTGTGGTTACAGTGGGGTGTTGTGCCCGTTCACTCACCTGACTCGGTTGAGAGACCTGTTCGTTAAGTAGGCCTTTTTCCCTGGAATCCAAATTTTGTAGTCATGTGCACACTTCTGGAACACACGGTACAGGGTAGGTTATCAGTTTCATTGATTCACGGAGAATTAATCTCCCACCTCTCTACCTTTATCCTTACACTATTCACGAGGACACTAACAAGGTAGTGTGTCCTGTACATTCACCAGAACACATACGAGCTTGAATAAGCTCGCGGCAGCTAAATGATAGCAATGCTCGACTACTTATTTCACGGTCGACGGTCCGGACTCCAATTGCTGCGACTACTTCTATCTGCATGTCAGCAACTCAAATGTGACTGTGGCACACGTCAGTGAACACATTGCAGTGTATTAACTGAAAGTGTGAAGATACCTTACAGCTACCTGTTCTGAACTTCACTGCGATTCACTCGATCACGGTTCTAAACAAACGGGTTAACATTAGCACAGCGTGCTGACAAACATAACATGCATTTGATATCAGGATGCTTTCTACCCTCCGACACGTACAGCATAGCATGGCCCACTGCAAACTCAAAACAAATAACTAGCTCATCATAGGCTACAGGCTGTAAATAACACATCTTATCAGATGCACTTAGTTATTGCACTTTTCAACGCAGCCAGCGCTCTACCAGCTGAGCTACGAAGCCACGCTAGGAGCTCGGAAATTTCACACACCTGACTTTTCACAATTGGGTCTCATCGAAAATTAGGAATCTACCAAACTACTTATTAATAACACAATTTCTATGCTCAACAGTGGCGTTGGTGGATTCCAAAGTGAACTGTTGGAGAAATCCTGTCGAGGCAGTCGATTATTTATACCATTTGGTGGATTCCATATGGGACAATGGGACGGCTGGTTAACCAATCTAAATGTGAAATTTCCGAGTTCCTGGCGTGGTTTCGTAGCTCAGCTGGTAGAGCACTTGCCACGTTTGGGCATGCTGTTTATGTCTCTGGTTTGAATCCAGCCGGTCCTGGCTTTTCTGAAGAACGGTAACAGGAAAGTGAGGAAACAACGTTGAAACACTTCAATACGTACACCTTCAGTCACTTAGGTGGACAAAAAAGCGCGCATTGGAAACGAGAGTCATCAAGATTGCTGCCTATTTCTAACAAAATTAATAGATACCTCTGTGCGCAACACATTCGTTTTGAGAGACATTAGTTAGCAGTAGGCGCATGACAGTAGTTATCTAGACCATTGCTCAAATGAACATGCTGCGCAAACATTTACGAGAAATATCACTCTTTGACTCAAATGGAAAATCAGGCCAGTTTGCATCAGAATAGCGAGGTAGTTAAATTTCAGTCTGTGTCGGAGAAATACCGTCGATGTAAGGGTATGGGTTAGGTGAAATACACCGGGTCTCGTGAATAAATTCATACACAGGATCACGTAAGAATGATAAAAGAACGCGAGAGAACGAGGTATTATGACAAGTGGTGTCAAATCATGGTATAACGCCATACGCATAGTACGTGTCAATAGCAAAAAAAGGCTAAAAGATGATAAATAAAAACGTGTCCTTTCAAAGAATATCTATCAGACCCATTGTATTCAGAAACAGGTGTATACTCGCACAGTTTGTTCTACGACTTCAACTGATTGTAAACAATCGCACGCTTCCGTGCAATGGGTCACTCACGAACCTGTGTAGTGGCACGATCTAGAGAAAGGCGTCTAATAAGGGACTAGGGCTTTCAACCATAAGATGATGGACATAAACTTCGCTACAAAACTGTACGGTCAATTGTTAGTGAGATATGCTTTGTTATCATGTCAACAGCAAACATTTGTCGCGACAAATGAAAAATTGTTAAAAAGAAGTGGGCTGGATTTCATTTGAATTGCATCTGTAGAAACATAAATCGACCAAAAAAACAGGAAGAATGGTCGCGAAGAAATTAAGGCCACCACAGATAGAGATCTAATGTCATAAGGACCAAATGTGTCACTGTCCAGTTAACACTACAGTTACCTGGTCGCTTTGCCGGTGATAGGGTGTGAACTCACGATCACCACATACACGAAGAGACAGTGTGGCGATCTCTCTTACTGAAAGAAGACAAACGACGAATACAACGATTAGCTACTAGTGCAACGAGGAGTGTCTACAATGTAACGCGCCTTTCCTCCGTCAAACGTTCGATTACGACTTGAATGGTATATCTCGATCCCTGTTATGCGGCTTCACCCAGTCTACTTGTGCGGAATCAGGAAGAACATGACTGCGGCAAAACACGCTGTATTGCTTACTTCAAATTCGACAAATAAATGAAATGCTTGTAAATATATAGCATGAAATGGTTTCCAAATATGGCCATTTACGCGTTGAACCACTGTCCGCTTGTTTAGACCACTTCGCGATTAAGTGGCTAAGTAGGGCCAACTCCATAGCCATTGCGCTCTGATTGGTTCATCGGGCTAGCGCGACAACTACGCTCACTTTCACGCCTCCTCCTGGTTGGCTCAATTTGCACATCAATGCTTTGTTGATGAATGATTTCGTCAGCCGTAACCGATAGCCTGATTGGTTTGCTATGATGAATGATTTCGCCAGCCGTCACCGATGACCAAATTAGGTTGTTTTGATGACATCGTCTCCTAATAGTCTACACTTCAGATCAACATTCGCCTACGCTTCCACAAGTACTGTGAAACAAATACTAGACAACCTCCACGATTGAAGTATAGAGCAATTAAAAAGAACAGTTGGCAGAATCAGCGACGGATATGGTATCGCCAGCAGTCCAGATTGCAACCCTACCGAAAATCCGTGTAGCATATTAGTATGCAAAATATACGAAAAGGCAGAGTATAGCTGGATAGCTGAATTGGCGGTTGCTCCGAAGTGTTCCTCATGTGCTATAGTCTATCCTCTGAAGTGTGCCAATCGATGTGGAACGAAACCACGAAAACGTCGCATTAATCCCTCGCACACTTAGGGAACATAGCGTGACCGTATAATTGTCAGGGATGAGATTCCTAGTTTTTGCATAATACACTTTCAGCAGAAACCGCTCGAGCGAAGTACGATGTGTTCATTTGTTGTAAAAATGACAACTATCGACCAGACACTAAAGGACCCGTAGTAAGTAGTAGGAAATTTAGTTGATATAAAGTGAACAGCACTCACAATTGATTACAGCTGTCACACTCCCATAGACGTTTCAATCGGCTCCTTTCGAAAAGAAGCACTATAATAGAGTTTCGCTCCAGTTAGAGTTCGTCAGCAGTGCATATCCTTTTCACGATCAGAAGTAGAAATTCAACGAGTTTTGTCAGGCAACCATATAGAACACTGCGCCGTTGACCTCACAGAAGGCACTAACGAATCCTTATGTCAAGGCATTCTGCCACATTCGCTTGTGAGCAACGCTCAGACTGCCCAAACCTTCCTCCAAGTTGAAGTCACAAAAGTTATTGAACTTAAATCATCTGCTACTTGTCAGTAATCAAATTATCGCTGTACAAGTTTACCGATTTTTGTGATTACAACCTGGAGATAACTCCCAGTCGTGGGGTTATCGATTAAGGTTAACGGGAGAGTTAATGTGTCTCCACTCGAGGTGATTGGCCAATGTGAAGACTACTCACAAGCGAATGTGATCGAACGTTTTTATAGAAGGATTCGTTCGTGCTCTGTGTGAGGTCAATGGCTCAGTGGTCAATACGGTTGTCTCACGAAAGTGGTTGAATTTCTACTTCCAACCTTGGAAAAGATATGAATTGCTGACGAACTCCAACGAGAGCGAAACTCGAGTATAGTGCCTCTTTCGAAAGGGGCTGGCTGGAAAGTCTATGGAAATGCGACAGGTGAAAAAAATCGTGAATAATGTTTAACTTATAATAGGGAATCTATTAACAAAAGACAAGTCAGTCGCATAACTTTGACACGAAACGCACATATACACACGCGCACTCCAACTCTTGAGTACAAAAGTTGGGGTGCAGGAGGCCTGTTTTTCATGGTAACAATCGACTTGTTCAATGCATTGAGGAGGAATTGAAAATGCTCTGTGACATGGTGAAATAACAAAGTAGGTTGTCAGTGGTAGCATATTAATCGCCAGCAAAAACCCAACAACGTACGATCGCACTGATTAGTTCCACCTGCATGAAAAAAGAACACACAAAACCAAACAAGATCGCACGTAATAAAAAGGATAGAGACACACAAAAATGTCAAATAAGCTGGTCTCTCTAGAAACACTAAGTGAAGAGATATAAAAACATGGGCTTGCAACACACGGTTATTCAATCATCGACTTACTCTTTTCTGCTTCTGCAATGACAGCCAACGCAACTCCAGCTTTCTCCTGTTTTAACAAATGTTCCGCATAATATACATACGCCTGAACAAAGGACAAGAAAGAAAATGAGATGTTTCGAAAGCCGAATACGGCGGCTTGCTAAATGTGATGTGGCTTTTCAAGTGTGATTTACATACCAACATTAGCTTTGATGATAAGACTGAAAGCGGTCGAGAAATCGCTTCGTATATAGAACGAAAATGTACACAAACGGCTAAGAGCCCGACCAAATGTCGCCGTGGATTCAGCAGCCATTCAGATCACCGATGACAGGGAATATTCTGAAATAAGTCATACTAAAAAAAACAAGAAACGTAATAAACGAGATAACACAGAACCGCCAGCAATAGTGTTGATGCAAGCATGAGATTAACTGTAAAGTGCCGTTACGTTAGATTGTCTTTTTAATCGGCGACTGGTTTGATCACGAAAAAGGCTGGTATATGACATCTACTGACGATGAACTACGAAACAAAAAGAGTTCCCATGGTTCATGACCACGTCGTTGACTGGAAATCAGGCGGTGTTGTTACTGCGGAAAGGCGCTCAACTGACAGAAAGCTTGTATCGCAATCGACGCAAACAATTAATTCCAGCCACCCAATCACTGCACCCGAAGGCGGAATAATCAAATACAGGAGGTCTATCCACACCTTTATCACAAACAAGCTATGCTGTGAACCAACGTACGCACGATTCACACATTCTTTCTTCTAACGACAATCGGTCGTAGGTTGGAAATCACAAACGATGAAGACTGACAAACGGAAAATGCACGTTTCTATTCCTCCTCATAACTTATCAACGATAGTACAAACTACTGAGATGGTTCTCAATCTCAAGCGGAATGTTTGTAACAATGACAAGAGCACAGACGTTTCCGTCTTTAAGTAGCAGTTGACACTTAGAAGATGTGAAGCGCGCTCCATACAGATCAACCTAGCCGTTCGTCATAGTCAGCGTGGTTTGCATCTCCAAGTGAAGAAAATATTGGCTAGCTAAATGCTCAGAAGAAACTCCACATCAAGCTCACTGGATTCCTTAAATGCACATTCCGGAATGTTGTCCATGACAAAGTTGAAAAGAAAGAGAAAAATATAGCATGTCCAGTGAACGTTACCCGGAACAATAAATACCTGAGATAATTGCAATGGGATCCGGTCAAGCGAGCAGCTTCAGTGTCACCATGGGCCTCGCAAGGAAAACCTTTGCACCAAAAAACACTGAAATGTGAACTTAAACGGATGATTGCGCTAGAATCATAGATTCATGTCTTAGAGATGAAGCGCAAAACAGGCCTTCTATTAATTAGAGTGCCCAGCACAGCAGTTTGCTGACCTAAATGTCGAAGAGCTCGAACATTGTAAACGCCAGTTTACTATAAATATGGGCAGAGAAGTCAGAAACAGTTTTTTGCACAAAGTAATCCTTGAGCACATTTCGCTGCATCTCATCATATACATACTGCAGTCCGTGGGTTTATGTAGCAAAGTTCAATGGACACTGTGAAGCTAAACAACAAAATCAACAACCACACATATCCATGCACATCAGTTACCAGGGCAATCTCGTACTAACCAGCAAGTCTTTCTGTATGCAGAGGGATGGCTTCCATCTGCTAATTGCAGCGAAATGTGCTAGAGAGAAACACTGTGCAAAAAACTGTTTCTCACTTCTCTGTTCAAATTTGTGACAGGAAAGGGTTGCTTTGTCTATAAGTATGGGCTTTGGGAAACAGTCATCTGATCGAGCCACCCAAAAGTAAGACGAGGACAGATCTGTAAACCAATAATGGCTGCATAATGTTACTGTAGGGGGACCAATAACTTCTGATAATTTTGGCCGTTTATGTCACGGAAAGAAGTTAAATTGAAGGAACCTACTCGGAATATTTGACTCAAAAGCCTGACTTGCGATATAACAAGGAAGAGATTTCTTAAGAAAGTCTTATTTGAAACCGACGACTCAAGTGTTTGACTCATTCGGCAAAGAAGGGCTAACTTAACGCTAGTGCAGTATGTAAGATACTTACGGTTGACTTTTGTTACTGTCGCACGCCCTGAATGTACCCAAAGTTACACCATGTTTTTCGACCTTCATGAATAAAACTACCAGATAATACACCAGTGACACCGGTCAATCTATGGACGACTAAGAGGTTCTACATTCACGGATACGTTTCCGGATCCCTTCCTCTTTATGCGGAAGAGGACAGCGTCGCAATTACAAAAATGGTTCAGCTGTACACTCTGGGAGCGTGCATCTCCACGTCTACGCAGTCAGTAGTGTAACAGATAACCATATGAGTCTAACTGCTCCCATTCGGATCACAATTTAACTCAATGGAACTGAAGCCTTTGTCAGTATAGCCTCCTCTCTTATTACATTGTGCACATCTAACCACTACATTGAGGTAGCCGAGTTTGATAAGTAATTAGCCCCATATCAATCGCACATAACACAGAGACCACTCCGCAGCATTTGAACAGTACGAATGGTTTGAATGGGATGACCTTTGCGTTTTCGAAATGGGTCAAACCCCACTTTTTTGTTGCAGACAGGTCGTCTGAGGATGTCGATTGCTCCACCCACATGAGCAGTACTGATGTTTCGCAATACCTATGAGAATATCAAAGGAGCACATTGCGACTGCAAATTATTGTCATGTGTGGCGTCACAAAGACATTCGATTGTTGATTGAGGGGAAAGTTTACAATGTGTGTGTTCCAATTCTGCCTACACCCTAAAGATCGGGTCCGACCGCGTAGCAAATGTACATGAACTCTCCGCAATCGATTACCATTGGCTCCACTGGTTATCCCGCATCAAATGGGTGGGTTGTGTGAACAAATCATCGATGTATTTGAGCAGTCTCAATGCGAGTCAACCGAGGTAGTAAACACACAGCTACGTTGATTGAACCACGTACTTTTGCTGGTGGAGCGTTTTCTGTAAACTACATTGCGTAATGAGATAACCAACGGTTGGAATAAAACCAAACGAGGATGTCCCCATAATCTATAAAAACCTTGGCCACTTCACTGAGATGCAGTTTACCAAGTTAAAGACAATGCGACTGGTGAACTGAAACGCTATCAGACACAGCAGTGTGTTGTAGTCAAATACATCTTGGCATTCACAAGAGTGCTGGCTCAAATTTATACACCTTCAATCGTTTCTTTTGGCATATTGTAGTTTATGTAAACTGAACAGAGCCTTCGCATCCAAACAGATTGTCCAGTCGGCTCATTCTGAGAAGTAACAAAAAAAGCAACCGTGTTTTTCATACACCACTGGCATCATAACAGACACGATTAACTTATGACAAGTAAACGTTTGGTAACAATTGGGTGGGTGAGTAACGCTCAAGCCATGAGCGTTATTACTTGTTAACTCCAATCAATTTTGTTTGTTAAATAGTCTATCGTTTGACGTCTTAACGCCAATGTCATTGAGAACTCGAACCATAACGCCTATCTGTAAGGTTCAATTCTCCAAATAAGGGTGACCAGAAAACCTCAATAAGCCTAAGAAGTCTTGCTCAAGGCGACTGAGTTAGTTCGGCCCCGTCCACTCTGCGCGACTTACGGTGACTGCTGAGGCCCAGTCCGTGTTGTTTGGAACAAAGAATAACAGACTGACCCTTTGATGGAAGTAATAGCTTTGACTGATCCACCTTGGTCCGCTTCTTCAGTCGTCAAACGGACCACCAATGGAGGTATCAGCGCAACTATAAAGGAATAATAACGAGCCCAATGATTAATGGCAAGGAGGTACATCTTCCTGGGGAGGACAATGAAGTACGGTTTGGAGGCATTAGACGTACGCTGCAATCACAATTTAGAGATGCGTAATAATTTTTACGAAACAATTTAATAAGTGTTTTACGTGACGTAGATTGTGATTCTCTAGCAATACGCAATCAATTAGGACGCTTGGTAAGCTTATCAATATGGTTGTATGAGCGTACAATGTCCGTCAGTGGTTTGAGTTCATCCTCCAAACATGCGTATTTTCTTGATGAGGCAAAACAGCGTTGGAACCAAGAAGGGTTTAAAATGCACCAGTGAAAAGTCGAGCTTACGTATTTAAATATTCAAACATGAGCCTTATCAAAAAATCAATTATGAGTGATTAGTTCCGTGGATATTCAACCAGCTTGTGTTGTTTCAAGATGAGAACTATGCAGAGACCTTCTTCTGAGCTTTGAAACCACTGCTTCAAGGCGCTACGTCAAAAACCCTTGTAAAGACCTCGCCAGCTAAACACTGGCCTAGAAACGGATCACCAAGTACAATGAACAACATATCTCGGCTGGGTCTGAAGAAAATTGGAAGTGGGGTACAAGAGGATTGTTGGATGATGCAACCAACAGGACATTTTGGAATTCCGTATGACTGTTCATGGATCACCGTGCTCTATAAATAAACACAACTGTACTAAACATAAACAGAAAAACCAGCGAAGACAGTGCTTAAAATAACCATTAAGGCATCAATACTGTGGTGATTGGAAAATACGCGCAACTCACGCAGGTATCGTAACAATGTTTCTTGAACTCCAGGTACTTAAGCCATTTTCCCATGACTTTGAGATCGTATGGCTTGAGCGCGAAACCTGTGGCGTGATATAGAGCATGGACAAACGTACATAAATGACCAGATGGGACACATAGCAGACATGACAACGTAAGCACATAATAGTGGTACCTGATAAACCATTAAAATCTGTGTGTTGTCATCACCTATCCCGAGAACCGTCTTGGCAACAGTAGAAAAGTGAGCTGAACGGCAAAACGACATGCATTTCATGTGACAGAAGGCAACTGTGTTAATTTCTCGCAATGACAAAGCATCCTTTGAGATAAGAAAACATGTGAAGTAAAAGTGACGGAGTTACAAAAAAGCAGAGCAGGCAGCAAACCAAATTTCAATCACACAGTAAATGAACAAAGGGCACCGGAGGATATTTGAATTAAATCGCTTACTCGCCTGCAGTTTATTCTAGACAATTTCGGTTGCATTTGTGGCGTAACAAAAACGAACTCCAAATTTTGAACACGAAGAACAAGCAGTAGTAAAATCAACTGTGTGAATGTTTGGTAAGGTTATTGGCGTGGAGACGATCTGTGACTAAAATAACAGCACCGACTTGCTTCAGAGTATGACTTAAGTTGACCCTCTTAGACAGAATGCAGTGAATCTATCAACTACTTTGAGTTCCTGACGTTTCTTGTACAATTAGGAGGGGGAAACTCTTTCAAAAAGCCTTCAAAAAGGTGAATCATGCAGCGCTCCACCAGGAGTCTTCCTAAATACCGATCCACGGCCAAGACATGTTTCTCGATGTGAGGGACCAAACTCGACCATTAAGACTAGAACCAAGTCAGAGAGTCACTGAACGACATGAAGTGTGCAAAACGTCGTAGTGATAGACAGTTTGAATAGGGATACCATCCATTCCTTACTTGTCGCTTCCTAAGACTTTCCGAAAACAGCATACATACGGTATCATTCTCAGTGGAATTTAAGCAATCGCATCCGGTCTAACCACACTCATCCAAACAACCTTGATGTGAGATGCTTTTAACGTCATTGATGATCAAAGCATCGAAAACTGAACAGTGCACATATACCACCAACTGACTATGAATTTTACGAAGTGCATGACTGCTATCTTGAAAATAAGGTGCCCGAACCAAAGATACTCTAGATCAATCCACTACCCTGGCATGGACAACTAGCAAATACATGTATCCGCAGTTAGTGATTACCGTGTTCCGAGTAACGATTGCTCTCTTATTTCATAACTAGTGGCCTGCGTTGCAACACTCACCGTTTCACCCATACACCTTCCATCCAGTGCACACTCGAATGAATACGGTCGGGAAGGTATCCCAATGGAGACTCCCTTAGATTGATAACCAAATGACAAGCAAAACTGAAAAGTCCCGGAAACAAACTTAGGAGATTTTTTAACGGTACACTTCAAACTAAGACCTACGAGTATTGAACATATAAACAAACCTGAGTAAAAAAAACCGACTACTAACCAAACGGTCATGAGTTCGATCTGTGACTTCGCAGACATCTCACATGCAACCTGACAGTATCCAGTTACCAAACATGATCCAGCATACCACACGGTATCAAGATACCTTATGATGTGACAACTGAAAGCTACTGCATTTTTAAAATTCCAAAAGATGCAGCGAACACTAAAAAAAATAGTCATACAATTGCTTACCGGATTTTTCGTAGACGGCTGCGGTTTCTTTGGCAAGGCTAGCGATAAGGCCAGCATCATGTTTCAATTCAATGGCTCTAGCAACAGTAACTGTTATAAAAAATGAAACAAGTGAAAATAGGGAATCGGATGATGCAAACTGTCAGAAGTATTTGAAGAGTAAGAAACGATTTGGAGGTTGACGTGTATGTAGCTGTATACAGCCAGACAGACAACGTCACTGGCAAAAATGTAGCTCGCAAGCCAGATAACCGTAGATTTTCAAAACCGAATGCACATATTAGGTAGGAATTCGATTCGAGCAACGCACAAAGTGCTGAACAGCGGCAACAGAAGTATATCATGGAATTCAACTGACTTTCAGTGTGGTGCCCAAGAAGCTGGACAACGTCATGAGAACTGGTGATGGCGTAAAGATAAACGTGTCAGAATGTAAAATTGGAGCGCCGCCTACTCATCTATTCTTGAAAGTTTATGAAAACAAAAAAAATTGGAGGAACCTTGAAAAGTATGAACAGTAGATCAGACTGAGAATATTTACTTCGTTCGAAATCAGTCATCCAAGGAAATCACGCGTATCGAGCACAACGATCGACAAGCCACCATCACATAACTGGATTTTATTTATCTATAAAATGCCAGGCGGACCAAAAATCAAATCGTTTATTGGTTTATTATAAAAGTGTACAGACAGGGTCAAACACATGAACACTGACAATGGCCGATCATCAGCCAGTAGGAATGTGAACCACACGGTGATTACCGGATCAAACAAAGTAAACGAAGACGTTGGATATTCCAGATGATCAAACCCTATCCAAAAAACTTAGGAAATGTGTCGGACGCTGATCACCAACAGAAGGAACAACGCGCATTGCAAACCCAATCGGTCACAAACCCCATTGGGTTGGTGAGTCTGCTTAACTAAATTCGACTGCTAGTCTGAGGGACTCTCGAACTGTTGGATCGTTTCGCTACAGTCTTACGTAGGGTATATCAACAATCTGAACAGCTGAACGTTACTCAAGCAGTGTGTAAGCCGATATGCCCGTCATCTGCCCTCAAAAAACTACAAGCTTGGTTTCCATGTGGATCGGCTTCTGCGATCAAGCGCTTCTCCATATGAGACTTCCAAGTGAAGGAAGTGCTCAAAGGAAATGTATTTGCCATTAGCAATGACATACACAGACCTGCAGCAAGCAGATTTATGAAGATCGTCGCCTGAGCACTCAGCGAAATTGTCTACGCCTACAAGCTCACGCGAAACACTCAAACTAAGAATGATAGAATCGATCAGAACACAGCTCTAATTAGTGAAAGCGTTGCACCACATGTACGGCAAAGCTGCGTTAATCCGACTGGGTCACGTGGATCGGTTAGTCAACATGTGAACAGATATTTAGGAAATGGTAACAATCGACTGCTTAGTCTGATCAACACACATTTTCTGAGACAAAGGAAAACGAGAAAAGCGGAAAGCAAAACCACATTACATTCAACGTTTACGTGCAACTACTTCTAGCCACTTGGCAACTGGCATATTGTAGTCAGAATAGACCACAAATAAAATATTACACAAGAGGTCGCCATCACTGCAACGCTACCAGAATTTCGGTAGAAACTAAGCCAGTCTTCATAGCCCTCGTCTGAACTCTTCAGGTGTCTAAATTACTCGTAATACCTCAAAACAACCGCATCACTACCGTGATTTGTGTCCAGACTGAAAATGAAAAGAATTTGAACCTCACATTTAAGTAATGTGTCGTTAACTTTATCAATTAAGTCATGCAATAAATTTAGTGATATTAGAACGAAATCGACCTTTTGACTTCTACGTAAAGATTTGAAAACCACACAGTTCGAAACATTAAGTCTCTTTAAGCTACTTGGTTAAAGAGAGAAACCACCTATCAGATATGTTCCTCACACCATCTCCCCCCATCAGTCATAAATGGGATAGTAACGTGTACACACACAAAAAACAGTTGTTAGGGCAAATCGAGGATGTAGACAACAACCGGAATCATGAGTATTACGCGCAACCAAACCTGTTTGACTGTGCATAAAAACAACTTGATGGAAAACGCCGTCCATGCGAACATTTTCGAGTACGCATAGGAGGAAAACCAGCTTTATGGGGATAATCTGACTGGAAGTCGTCCAAACAAATCCACTGAACGCTCAGTGTACCGCAAACGAACAAGGACAAGGCGTATCAGTAACCTTCTCTAAAAAAGACTAATGAGGACAATCGAAAATGGTGCATCTAGAAGGGAACATGTAAAAATTAGGTTCCAGGTTAACAATATAAGTAGCTCACACTTTCAAACCACGAGGAAGATGCAAAACAAGACGAAGTCAGTAAGTGTAATGAGTATCAAATTAATTCAGCAAATATACCTATTCAGTCGCTCGTATGAATAAGGTATTACTTGACGACATTCACTCTACCTTCCTAGGTCAAAACAACCTCGATTGCAGTCATCATTAATACACGACAGATGAAGTGATAAGCCAGATAGAGGAGTGAGGTTCGAACTCGTCAAACAATACTTACGTTTCGTGGTGATCGGCTGTTCCATTTCCTTAGTTGGGAGTTAGAAGGCTGGATCGCTAGTCAACCACCCTTCTGAACAAATGATATCATCTGACAGTATCGACAAATCATAATCTGTAAACAGCACTCGCTGTTAAACATTCATTCGGTGCATATATGCGTCAAAATGGTGGTCTACAGTAGACAAACTGACGACTTCACACTGCGCATATGTACCCTCCTCCTTTTTGGACAAAAAACTTGGCTCATTCGTGTGGCATTTCATAACGTCTCTTTAGCACCAAACAATAATAAATACAACATGTGTTCGACAAACAGTTTTATGAATGTCTACGGCTTACACACAATTGCTCTCAGGCATAAAATACTGGTTTGAAATAGACAATCGCGATTGCACCAACAAAAACAAAGAATGGACAGCATCGTCGTTACAAATGTTCAGTCAAGACTACGTCGATCACCGGTAGATAAAATGTGCCTAGCGAATGACGTGCCTGCTCGGAAAGAAGCTGCTTCATCACATATTTGAAGTGTCTCCCGGTTCGAATGACATTAGTTTCGTCACAGTTGCATACAAAACCATAGACATAACGTCAATTGGCGCCGCATTGTGGGTTCGAGTGATAAATGTGAGGCGTTTTCTAGTTGGAAACGAAGTACTTTCACTGTGAACAGCAGCCAAATGTAAACATTAATCAGTTCAATCATGTTGACTTTACCCATCGTCTATCGATGAGTCGTATAAACTATCTATTATCCCGCAAAACAGTTATGGACAAGTGAAGTTTGCCGGCTAAACAATCCAAGGAACAAGTACACAATGTTTAAACTAATACCCGCTTGCTCCGCACTAGTGCAGTGCTTTTTAAAAGGATACACTATCCAGTCCACATTCACCTTCGACATACACACCTCTTTATTAGTGCGTCATTCTTGCGATTGATGGGGATGACAAAGAATGGTAGATATTTATCACAGTCCACTTCAGAAATGATTCCCAAATTTGCATGAGGGGTTCGTTCATTTTTACCCCGTGACGTATCATCGGTGGAGATTGCATAAACATAAGTATGTCGTTAGCAAAACGGTGAGATAGCAGCGTCATCGAAATTTTTTTGGTTAGTCACCTTTCTGTCAACAACTTGGAAAAAACGGTAAGCACCAAACTTAAAAGGTCATCCAAAGCTACATCGCCAACGGTACATTTTATGGATCACAACGCACGTTCCGTAAGTATCCAACTAAAGACAGTTTCAGTGGATCAGCAGCAGTGTTTACAGTAAAGCTTTTTGCGTCAAACACGTCGCACATAAATGTTATCCCGTGCAATGGAACATTCGCAAGCTGTACACGGGCATCTGTTAAACTAACATCATCAGGGCACTAAATCGAAACGAACGAGGCTGTGTCCGGAATCCAATTTAACGACAACACAGATTACACTAACCATCGAATTAGTTGCGTTGTGTGTCATTGCTGAGAGTGAAAATCGGTCTAAGTGGTACTCCGAATACACTTGGATACAACAACCAGGTGCGACGTAGAAGAATCGTCAGCTAACCATGATATAAAAGCGTCATTATTAGCTACCCAATGCGATTTCGAAAGTGGCCACATAACCTAACTTATTCGTTCCGGGTTTGCCAGTCGTCAGGCACATACTAGATACAGGACATCAAATCAATCTCGATTCAACATGTAGGAAAGTAATATCATTTTTAGCATTTCCCTAAAGCGGTCGAAGTACGCGTTTTAAAGTCAGCATTCCGTACACAGAAGCAATTGTATATCATTACGACGGTTTGGCACACGTGTTCCCAACTCCGTTTGACTTCCAATTTTTGGTTTCCACCTCACCTAACTAGTCCCATACATAATATATATGTACATATAATATGTATATATGATAGTAAGTATATACGCTATGCACATATGGAGGGATTGTTCGAAATGAGGAAAGTAACTTCATCGAGTGTGTAGAAGAAACTATTGCGAAGTTAGTAGGCTGAAAATAAGTTCATGCATCCCCATGTTCAAAATTATGCAGGTTCAAAATATGAGCGTAAAACGCCCTAGATAAAACACGAGGAATGAACTGATGATTCAGATTCTGAAGTGTTAACGAACAAAAACATTGAAATGTAATTCATCGTATTGAATTACCGGGACCAGCAGGACGATAAGGTCAGTTATCGAACAGTTAACATAAGCCTTACAGAAGTTTACAATGAATCACATCGTTCACTTCTTGTCTTGATCAGCGTGTTCATGAGATCGAATCCCTTGAGAGCACAGGGGATTACTTATACGAAATTCGTTTACTGAAGCTTCTGTGTTATGCATGACAAGCTAAATCGCGGGACACTTCGGTGATCACAAAATGCTGTCTTCCATCGCAAGACACTAACCAATCGAAGATTTTTTTTAAAAACTAGCACTGAACGACCGCGCGTTAGTTTGACAAATGGCTGTGCATCACAAACCATTAAGTAATAACGATCAACAGTTGAAAATAAACAATGTGTTTAAAAATAATGAATAATCAATGAACTATTGCAGCGAATTTACATGCGAGTAGCACTCTCCGAATCGACTTACAGCACAATAATCTCAACCAAAAACTGCTGTTTTTGTGTTGTAAGATTTTTAAAAAATGCTACTTTCCGAAACGACGCTGATGTGCAAATCCCTCGGAAAATAATAACGGCGGATATCTTTACATCCAACGATAAGCCATTTCGGCGATTTTTATGAGTCAGACTTGATGAGCTCTGCTACTTCCAGCGCGGTCGTTAATAAACTCCGGACTCAATTCATACGGTGTGGTATGCCTAGCAGCTTCTCAAACAAAACTCAAAACGTTCGCCGAAGAACGGGGTACTCAGTATCGTACAAGCAGTCCGTACTAGAGTCAGTCGAATGACGAAGTCAAAGCAGCAGTTAAAATGGTAAAGCGGCTGTTGCAACTTGTACGGTTATTTGCAACTGACTCGTACGTGATGCTACTAGTGAAACAGAGTACACCTAGTAAAACCGTGTTCCACACTTCTACCGATAATAAGGGAACTTCCAAAACATAAATCGCCAGAAAAAACCAAGGTGTATAGTGAGCTGAAAAGAGGGATGATACATCAAAGGAAATAATACAATAGAGGAGCCAACGAACTATCACATCTACCGGTGAACGACAAGGTATGGGTACGGCGCGTTCCAGAAAACCTAACGTGGTCAATGGAAGAAATGGTGGCGAGGAACTCATCATCATCATCATCATCATCATCATAACAGCCATGAGCCTGACTAGAAGGTACTGTGGCTCGGGCCGCCGCTCACCTCAACAGTGACGTGGAATATCCTAGAAGATAACGTTACTAAGAAGGGTGAAAATTATTGAGAAAAGACTAAGAGGAAGAA
>JTDE01003287.1:54029-83931 GCA_014338405.1 Paragonimus skrjabini miyazakii | reverse complement strand
AGAACAGCATATAGTAAGAGAACAAAAGGTTAACAGACTCTACAGTTCAAAACCGAAGGCCCAACATACCGAGATTCGGTCAGTTTGCACCAGACGGTGTCCTGCGGCGCTGATCAATCAGAAAATCAATAAGTAAAACCGGAGTATAGAACCCATGTATTGATGGTTACAACTAGCACAAGAAACAGAAAATGCTTAGAAATCAACCTGGATTCAATTAAGTGAAATTTAATAGCGCTTTTGAGCGGTTCCTGGATGAGCAACCTACGACTTCATAGGGTGACCATGTATGGACTCGGTTATTTCCTGCACTGGTAAGGAGTTCATAACTTGTCTTGGTCACTTAAGTTTTGCGTGCTCACAACTGATACTCTGCCAGCATCAAGTGAGTCACATTGATGAACTGATGTAGGTTATTTAGAACCGTCTCTGTCACATTATGATATATTGGTGTTTACGGACTCATATTTGCCGTTAACTGCATATTTTCGCCTGAATACTTGTTGAAGAACTTACTATCCAAACGTTGAAGGTTTAGCAGTGAAGGTATCTAGGGTAGTCCAAAAGTTGGTAATGAGGTACTAGAAAACAGTGAGGAGCCTGAAAGGAACCCGATCATAAACGAGGTTTCCTCGAACATTAGACGATTCACACGACCAGAATCTGAACCTCCCACACTTATCTAAACGCCTACATTGATTTTTAGCATGCAATGGATTTGTTGACAGCAGATATGAGCATGTATTGATGGAAACGGGTTGTATATGCATGAGCTTGATTTTGTACGGTTTGTAGAGTTGAACAAGTAGTTCATATATCATAATGGTTTTATAAATTCTGTTTCGAAAAGTGGTCAGCACTGAATCACTTTTAGGGCATAAAAGGCAACAAAACGATTCTTTGATTCCACCTCTGCGTGCAAGCAGCTAACCACTACCTAGGCAACTTTTCGCAAAGCACTTAGGTTTTACAAGTGGTGACATCAGTCAGCAGTGACTTAACGTTAATAGCTTTTTGTCAGGAATTCATATATTCAAAACAGAAGGAAAGCGTGTATCGCGAGATGTTAACAATTTGATTTATTCTCATCAGTCGCCGACGTAAAACCACTAGATTGTTTTAAAAATTGCGTACAACAACAACAGTTGAACATACCAACCACATATTTCCAACCTTTCATGCGCTAATAGTTTAGTCAATCCCACGACAAGGAGTTTGATTGCGTCAGCTACTTCTGTGCACACAATACTGGCCGATGTTGTTTGATTAGCATCACTAACAGTTTCGGGTTGCGATTGTTTAACAATATCTTGAACTATTCGATAGTGTCAACTACGTGACCGGTTGCTGAGATGTGTTTGACGATCGATGAAGCCAGGATCTTCGAGCTTGTTACAGTCAGCAGGTCGAATTATGATCTTGCTCCGCTGATACAAACGCCGATCTGTCCTGCCCATGTAGATGTCATTGCACTTACTATTTAACTGGTAGATTATGTGGGAGACAGACTGATCGGATGAGTGTGTCTCACCGCTATGAAGAGCGAACCCCTAGTGCATAGCAGGATGCGTAGTTGGGAAGCTGAGTAGGTGCATTGCAAAGCGGACATCAATTTGTGACTAGTGTTGTTAGCAAAGTGGTCACTTTTGAATTGAATTTGCAGAAAATATGTTCTTTTCCTGTACACTGCGGCTTACCACTTTTGGTTCTTTCATTTTAAGGTGGATACCAACAAACTTTTCTGGATAGTCGTCATCTACCAGCGTTTTCTTGATAAACTCTTCTTCTTCCTCCAGTCGATCTGCTGTGCAAATCATTCTGGCTCTGTGGAATAACGTTTTCACTAGCCCTCGTTTATAAGCAATAGGTGCGAAGCTGGAGAACTGCAAATATTGCCCACTCCAAGTTGGCTTACGATAAACAGATCGTTGCAATATACCGTCTTGACGTCTAGTTACAAGAATGTCTAAGAACGGCAAGCAGTTAGTAAATTGGATTGTTTCAACAATTCGAATAGCCCCATGAGTTCATTAGAAGTGAAAAGGTGTTTGGCCGAACAGTCTGTTTTCGGTTATTCATCATCGGGCCAATTACATAACATTTTATATCATTATGGTTGTCAAGCAAGCAAAGTCAAAGACAATTAGTCATGCAATTACATCACGCAGTTGTAAATTGGAGGGCAATTAGGTGACAAAATTGACCTCCGGTGATGTCGAGTCGGTAACGGGCGGCCATGGTAACCGTAGGGCTTGTACAAACTTCTTCTGAGCGTACAACTGTGGATTGCGCAACCGAATTCCGATCGCTTCCGCGGTGGCCAGAATACGAAGTTTGACTGCTCTGGATTGACGACTGGGCAAGCAGTAAATGGGCTGGAAAGCTACTTCTGGTGAGACTTGGTGGCCTGAGTCAACAAGGTGCGCCAGAATTGCACTCGAAATCGACTTCATTTGGCCCTTAGTCAGCCATGTGGGGTGGTGTTCACGTATCCTCTGAAAAAGACGCCTGGTTGTGCGACCGACGTAACCTGCTCCACAGGAGCATGTGAAAGAGTAAACACAAAATGAGGTTACACATTTAGGCAACGTATCTTTGAGTTGTACGTGAACTACCGAGTCGGATCTGAACGAGGTTCGCAGTTGTACCGCGCTGTTGGTCTTTTCAATTGCGTTACTTATTCTGCGAGTCACCTGTTCAGCCAACGCCTCGCCTTTGTAGTCTAGCGTCATATAAACCAACTTCTTTTCCGCAGATGGCAGCTTAATCTTCGGTTCTGTCAGTTTCATATGTCTACCTACGAAGTTTACAGGTTAGGCGTTCTCTGCGAAAATCCGCCGTAGAAACACCATTTCTGCATCAATCGTGTCATCAGTACATATCCTCATAGCTCTGTAGGTTAAACTGCGAACGAGGTTTCTCTTCTGTTTCAGGGGTACGTAACTGAGAAAGTGAGTATACTGGCCGTTCCAAGTCCCCTTCCTGTGAATACTACTCTGAATTGAACCATCTGTACGACGATTCAATGCTACATCCGAAAAGGATATTCGTCCATCTTTCTCGGCCTGAAGTGTAAAGTTGAGATTAGGGTGTGCTGTGTTCGCCTCAACAAGTAGGCTATTCAGATCCACAGTTTCGTCAACTACACAGATTATATCATCCACGTACCTCTTGTAGAAAGTGCAATTGTCAATAAACCCACGAAGCGTAGTTCTTGGTTTGGATGGAGAAAGTTCAAGTAATTATAGAGTGAAGTAAAAGCACATTCATCAGTAAAAACCAAATTGTCGTCCACGTAACGTTTGTAGAGTAGGACCCCCGAAGTCCTTCCTTGAAATTGCCGTTCAAGCATTCCCAAAAATACATCCGCCATTATAGGACCCAGTGGGCTACCTACGGCTAAAACATCAATCTGTCTATAGTTAACACCTTAGAACTCGAAAGGAATATTTTCAGTACAAGCAAAACTGAGATCCTTAAGAACTTCTAGTGGAAGGTCTAAATTTACATTTCGACTAAAAATAAAATTACATAAAAATTCGACAGTTTCATGCAGCAATTGGTTACTAAATAAAGAGTCTACGTCGATCGAGTACATCATCTGTGGACTTACGGAATTGTTCTTCCAAATGTATGCTAGCTCAAAGGAACTACAAACACAATTGGGGGTAACAAATCCACGAACTGGTTTAAGGATGTTCACTAACCATCGCGTCGGTTTGTGGTATGCCAAATTGTCCATGGAATTCACATATCTGAAGCACCCTGTCGCGGGATGCAGTAACAAAAAACGTCGCTGCCCTTACCCTTTAAAGGGGGAACCCGTTGTATTTTATAGGTTACCTACTACTCTAAATTAGTTATCAATATACCTACTGGCATAATCATAATAGTCCGCCCGAAGTACTGCTAACTGCGCGTCCACAGGAAACCGCGTCGGATCGGAATCGCATACTGCAAGTGCAAAGATAAAGTGGTCTCATTAACACGTTTTGAGGAATTCTGATGTACAAAACAAGTGTGAATTCTTAATCATGTATATTACTAACAACCTCAATAATGGGGGCAATTAAATCACACGTCCAAATTTACAATGGTATTGAATAGTGTGAGTTAATTGTGAAGGCAATTGAAATTGGTCAAAATTGGTAAGCTTCTGAATGCTGACCGTTGCTTAGGCCATTAGTATCCGATTGTGCAACCCTGATCTCTGTGCTCAGAAGAAAGTCGCGTGAACACTTAATCTACCCTGACCCGAAATCAATCAATGAGGCCCACGATGTGGAACAGTGATTGCGTAACTGACAACAAACGCGCCGTCCATAACTTGTATTAAACGTTTTTCTGACTCACCCCAGCCACTGTTTTCATATTTATTGTGATGTAGTTAGCCTGATGATCAAACACAGAAAGCAAGTCTTTTTCGCTACTTTGTCATTTTCATTCTGTTGAACGATTCAAAAGGACTTGAGAATAATGAATTGTATTGTATTGCTACAATTGGTCGGAAGGATGTATCTTAACTAACCTCATTAAGGTTTATGGATTCACAAATTCATGACCTCCAATAAACACATAAGAAAGACGTTCTATTTTAACACACACTGTTCATGGTCAACACATGGCTAGTTAGGACAAAACAACTTTGCCCTCTGAACTGAATGCTGATCTCAATGCTAAATCAAACATATTTGGAGGTTTAATACGTATTTACGAAGGTCACGGTTAATAGCGTAATCTGTAACATTCATACTTATGATGTCAGTCCGAAAAAGGTCGACGAACAAATTGTGTTTTTATGTATCGTGATGATTAGAATAGCAGATGACCCATCGTCACTATGTCTGCTGGAATGGAAGTCACCAGCTGTCTCCGGAACTTAAGAAAGGGTGGCTTGATCGATTAAAAAACCTAATATTAACTCTTACCTAAAGGATCCCAGATGCCTATGTTGTATGGCTTGCCGAAACCGCAGAAACCTGGCACATTTTTGAAAACTATGCTGTCGATGGTTGGATTGGCGCACCGTAAACTAGCCCGGTGGCTCGTCCGATCGGTGGAACCAATTTCCAAAAGATTTCTCAATATAGCGAGAATTACACATTTTTCCATTTGCTGGTTACATGTGAAGTCTCAAACTAATTGATCAGATTATGGTATGTTCTGATGTAAAATCACTCTTTACGAACGTTCCGTAAGCGGAAGTGATATTCATTATTCATGACTTCGCAGCGGAACGTAACATATTCCTTACACAACCGTTGTTTGCAATTCGTAAACTCTTGCACCTGTGTACTACGAATATTCCGTTTTTCCTCAATAGTAAATTTTACCGTCAAGTTAATGGCATAGCGATCGGAAGCCCAACGGGGTCCGTACTCGTTGATTCTTTAACGGCACATTTAAAAAGCAGAAACGGTCATTCATTCCATAACGCCTTATAAACAATAAGTTGACGACATGTTCTATGTATGTGTGTGTAAGACTCACGATGGCATGCTGGCCAAATCTGCGCACAGCTCCATAGTCTACGCCCGAACATTTCGTTTATCACAGGCGTTCAGGAGAATAACCAACTTTCCTTTTAAGATGTGGAACCGTCTGTGAACGATGAGGGATCCATCACGAGAGAAGCGCATAAAAAACCCATTCAGAGGGAGTAGCGTATTCCTTTCAAAGGTTTTGCAACAACACCGCTCACACGTGGTGTCTTTGGAACCCTGTTCAGTGGGGTCCGCGGAATTTGCTCACTCAAGACAATCGAGGAGGAATCGGCTTCTGTCCTTCAAACACTGATGCAAAACGGCTACCCAGCTCACTTTATCATGAAATACGTTAGAGAAAAGCCAAAACGGTCAATATCAGTAACAGTGTCCACCAAACCCGTGTATACAACACTGTCATAAAAGTGTAAATGAATAACCACCCTCATCTAATGTATACTAAAACTGTGCCCCCAGAGCTGCGTACAGCGCGGTAGACTGATCAAATAGACGACACAGTTGCCATAAAAACGGACGAGAGACCCAAACAATTCAGTCTTTATATCCAACATTATTCTTGAAAACGTTTTTATTGTGGAGTAAAGTACATCGACCGAAAGATCACAACGCTGGTATCACATCCTCAAATGGCTAGCGAACAACAATACGAACGCTACACAATCTTCTACCACACAACATTTGGAAGAAAAGTGAAATGTAATTCAATTGGAGAAAGCGATTCATGTGTTAAATCGCTCAAAAGCATACTGTACATTTTGTTGAGGCCGTTGCTTCACACCGTTATAAACTCTTCCGTTTTTGCACAGAAGTAAATGGCAGTTAACCTATCAATACCATGGCGCTAAGGGTTTTCAGTCATGAGTTCATGTTATTTGTTAGGTGTTTGTTATTACTACGTGTTACTTATTATTATTTAAATGTTTTGGTTATGCTGCTTAAGTCAGTTTAATTATTCCTCTTGTCTTAATCTTTCTCTTAGGCTATCTGTCAGCTTTGATTCATTTCCATGTGCTCCACTGTTAGATGGATGTTGACTGCACTGGAAATTCTTTATCCATCCTGCTTACAATTCGAGATTTTCAACTCGACGACCCAATCGAACGTGATTGGTTCTGTGTGGTGTTCTTATTGCAACCAGTGACTAACTTCCATTTCATGCTTGCTTGACTTAATGCATGGTTACTCATCCTAGGCCGTATATGGTACTGTAGCATGCAAGCCGGCCGTTTACCTCTGGTTGTCTGTAACACTTGCAGACAAACTCTGGGGTAATGTAGAGACACCGAGGGACAGCGTTCTTCCGAAATAGGGGTTTCAGCAACAGTCCTGTGGAAAGAAACCACAAGAAACAAGCGTGAGCCAAAGGCCCAGTAAGCCATGCACACGACTTACACAAACAAAAACTAAACCGGCGTCGACAACACAGCAGCACTCCCCGGTACACCATTCAAATTCAACTTCTGCGCGCTAGCTGTTTTCGATCGCACGTTACAGTACCCGATGCGATCGGTCGAAATTTTGTGCAGAGTACGTCTTACGAAATCTTATTTCCAAACCAACACTTTGGTTGAATTATCCTGTTCCCACTATGGCCATTTATTTGTGCGCTGTAGTTTGTCTATTGTATCAACCTCGTTGTTAAAAATACAGTCCATTCAAAATGGTTTCTGGCTCACTAGTCTGCTAGTATCACTCTAATTATGCTTGAATTGTCCAATTTCCACTAACGCTTCAAAAGATCCTCCAACAACGGAAGATGTTGCAATATTACTTAAACGATTAGTGGAATACACCTCCAGGTGGTTAAAATAATCTCTCGTTACTATTTGAGTAAAACGCAAAACTGATTTTTTACGAAGGGATCTGCAAGGTCGTGTCAGCATCCCTATACGCATCAGACGATCTGCAAATTGCGACAAAATAACAAACAAGATTTCGGATGGGGATGTTTGCTTGCAAGATTGATTCAGCAGCAACCTAACATAAATAACTGGTCCCATTTGGTGCAAGCTGAAGTGAACAGCCACATTACTTCCATTACCCAGATTCTTATCATTCTCGAAGATGAAAAACTGGGTTCCCTTTAATAACTTCATCAATGCAGAAGGAAGACATATGTTGAGATATGTTAACATTTTGTTTATTCTCATCAGTTGCAAGCGCAAAACATGCACGTTCTATTTGACAGACAAATAGAGAAAGACATGGTAAGGACACGCATACAGTTACACCACGTATTCTATCATCACCACCAAGGCAACCCTGTGGGTTGCCTCAAAGACTTCTGTGCACATAGCGCCGGCTAGTGATCTCTGATTAACATGGCTTTGCTAAAGTCCTTAAACGTTTGAACACCACGAATGGATGATTTGCCTTCCCGTACAAACCTGTGATATCAGGTCTCCGTGAAATCTGCTAAAAATCGATTTCGCCAAAGTAGAGACTTTCTGAATCTCGTCAGTTTTATGAATCTTTTGAACACCTTAATGTGAAAACAACACCGTTTAGCGGCCTCACTACCTTCGTAAAGCATTCCAGATAAGCCTACTTGAGGCTTTACAAGCGACAGGGGTTGAGCCGAAATTTCGAAATTCATCATAAGCATCCATTTTCTATTGGGTGGCTGTTCGATCTCTTTCTCTCTCTGGGATTGAAATTAGCTTTTACATGATGGTCACTTGAAGGTAATTTCGGAGCATTTGCATTGTGTTTTGGTACAGTATACCTCTGTGTGCACTAAGATTCGACGTTGCATGTTGTGCCAGAATATCGTCCGATCCCGGCAGGTAAGTGTGCGCAAGCGGGAAGCCTTCTATAGTCACCTGTTTTGTGATATTTTCCCTCAGGAAGGCTATTCCCAGCAGACGGCTGAGGTAGACTATGTACGCAAATGAACGTTAGGCTAGACAGATCAATGAGTGATGCTAGAAGTTTTCACTTGTCTAGATCACCAAAATTGTCTCAAGTAACCGCGTTGAGTATAATAGTGTGCAGTGCTTGTATTCATCAAGTCACTGGGTATCAGTAAATGGCTGCCGGCGTGTGTGTTTGTCTCGATCACGGTGTAGACTAATTATGATATCAATTCTATTTCGGCTGACCTGTGTATCGGCATTAGTTTCTCAAAGTCAACCATTACATAAAGAGTAAACCACAGCAGACGCGGCAAGAATGTGCACTTAGGACAACAGCCTTTATTCAGTCAGTCTGGGAGGATATCAAGAATGTCAACTGATTAGACAATTTTAGAAATTTCGTCCTGCCGTGCTGTTCTTACTTGGCTAGCATTGTTGGATTACTCGCAGACTGAACACAAGTACCGATCGATGCGCAAGTTTAGTGGTGTTATCCTAAATGTGCTGGCGTTTGTACGATATTTACTCTACAACACCCGTCAAGGTGAATTGACTGGGTTTTTATCTATTTGCTATCTCTCTATCTGGCAAGGTGAGTCTGTTTTACTCTACAAATGTCTTAAATTCTAAGTATTTTGTTTGCAAATATCTGTTTGTTTGACCACGGGCAAAAGCGATAAAAAGACTTCAAAATCAGTATACGTACCTCATGACATCGTAGTAGCTGGAATCTCTACCTCGTGTCAACGATATAAGTACGATTAACGGCTTTATAAGCAGCAGTCGTCTACTTGCTTCGAGCAGTCTTGTAGCGATTTTCCGATTAAGAGTTGCATTGTCAGGGCCACTCAAGTAAGATGGACTATGCGACGCATTTTCAACTAAAAAGCAAAAGTGGTGCTTACTGATAAAATGGCTGCGTAACACACTCTGCCCATTTTCTGAGGTCGCAGCAACCATACAGATTGGGCATACTCATCTTAGACTTTTAGTTGAGCTTCTTTTAAAAGTCTTGTAAATCAAAGATAAGACCAGTCAACCAGTTGAATGCGCTTGACTCTTTCAAAAAAAGTGATTCAAAATCTTATCGCTTTTACAGACCGCGAACTATGACCAGGTGATCGGTGTAGTGTAAAATGCAGTTCACCACACGTATGCCACAAACAATTAACAGTAAGGCGAACATAAAACTACCTGAATTTCTGACATCTTGACAAGTGAATAACAGAAGCGTCTGAGAGAAACATCATAGCAAATGAATCTAGAGGTAGCATGAAAGATTGTGTACAAATTACACACCATTTGTCTGCACCTTCCGCCTGAATTTAACTGAGGGGTTGAGGTCATACACGAAGGAATCTGCTGCCGACGAACGACGACCATAAACAGGTGAAGTTTCGCGCTAACTTATTCAATTAATAAGACTTAAAATAATCACTCAGTTGCACTACATGCTGGCTGTTAGTAGGAACCAATCCGGATTGTTGACATTAGGCTTGAGCACTTGTCGTTGCCGTGAATAGAGAAGAACCTGAATGCAAGGACAGAAACCAAACCATGGATGACCTTGCGACCTATATTTGTAGGATGTCAAGCCGGGTAGATGGATAGTTCGGCTGCCGGAAACTAATGTGATGTAATCTCGTACTGAGTAGCTTTCGGAATGTGCGGTGGAAACTGAAGTATCAAAAGCAACTATTTCCTTAACACATCAACGTTGAAAAAACATTTCTAACTAATTATTCTGAAGCGTGGTTCATGTCGCATAAGCTGCTGTGGACAACATGATCTGATTTGTCAAGGGAAAATTATTTGTTCCAACATGGCACAACTATGCTGAGGATGAGCGATCACACTATACTACTCACACCGCTGCTATTCAGTAGTGGGGCAAGGGCATGCATTTCTATATTGAAGTAGCCGCGAGAAGAATACAGCCGGGATGTTCTGGAACCAGTACCGTGCGCAGATGAGTGTTTTTGTGTGTTATTATGTTGAAAAGCTTAGGCCGTGTGTTAGTTTCCTGAATTAGTAACCCTCTGTGCCATCCATATTATTCGCTTACAGCACCACATGACACTCATTTCATCATGATTTTCAGATGCTAAACTGCACACTTGCAACAACTGAATTCGACAAAAATGCTACCCAAATAATTCCACCTGGTTGTAAAAACAGAGCAAGTCTGCACTGTACTTGCTGCTGGATAAAAGTCACACTGTTTGTCAAGTCACTCCTGATGAGCTAAGATAATCCAATCGGTAACGCTTAATCGACAACATCTTTGAGGAGTTGCGAGCACCAACGACGAGCTAGATCATCAAACACGATGTGATCGCGGTTCCTGACGGCGCTGGTGTGGTTTTTGACGTCAGTATAGTGGATGACTACCGAAGCCAACTTGATTGGGCGGACAAGGTCGCGAAGTACAGAACCGACCCTCATATTACCGCCATTCAATCGGTCCTCTATACTATGGGCTGTGATGTGAGCTCTGTTCCTCATTCATCCGTGATCATCTCTTTTCGTGGCATTATCTGTCTCTCTTCTAGTAACGCTATTCTTCCACGGTCACGGATTTATGTTTTCTGACTGTTCTAGGTTCCCTAAAAGCCTATAACACATTTATGCGGGGAATCTGGCAGTAACGGTTGCCACCTCTCTGACAGTTGTCTCAGTATGAAAGAAAATTTTATGTCCTGATGTGTGAACCTTGACTGTGGTAGCACCCCTGTGCCATAAGGAACTTTTGATTTTGTGAGACTGACCGTTTACTTCATTTTCTTTTTTCTTAGTTATTCTTTCGTGTATTTTTTCTATTCTAAAATCCGTTTGTTACCTACCGCACAAGTAACTTTTCATTTGATGACTGAACTGTTAGCGCTTGCCACTCTTGTGAGAAGAGTCGTCAATTGTTCAATGTTGCTAATGCCCCACAGCTAACAGACAGCTTGCTGTCACATTCACCTTTTTACATACCTGTTGCTTAATTTTGATGTCACTGTTTGTTCTTCCCTTGGACGAAGCTATGTATACTGCTCTTCAAAATAAATTATATAGTAGTAGTAAGTTGGCTAGAAAAAATTAGTCGGTTGCGTCCAAGTAAAATATTCAACTGAATTAAATCCCAGATGAAATCGGACGTTTATGGTTCAATTAATAATCCGTTGTTAAACTGTTGGCTACGTACCAAAAATATCACTGATAAATAATAGAATAACCTGACCCAGCTGGTAGCTTTCAACAGTTTAGTCTTAGATTTCAACTGTCACCAAAAACCGGTGAACAGCTAATATTAATACTAGGTGAATATATTTTACCCACTTTTTATGAAAATCCATATTTTGCTGCTATTCTCGCCAAACGTTTGCAGTTACCGTACCATCACAATCCATCCCAAGATATCCTTTCACATACGTCAATTTGGCTAAACGTTTTCACAGAAGATATGACGAGTTGACCTCTCTCAGCAATAACGTCGATCAAACACATTACTAATGAACGGCATAGATAATGTCTGAGAGGGAGACTGGTTGATCCCTGCTTGTGTTCTGAAGAATTGGTCCTGTGGGCCACGTTCGGAACGCTGTTGATTTGCATGAAAACCAATAGAAACGGAGCGTGCCAGTAGATTTGTGTGATTTATCTGAATGCCATAAGTATGGGTTTCGATGAATTAACGCTGTGGGCAGGCGTCTGTTCACAAGAACACGTCAACTTATCCAATCTAATGATTAACAACTGGTATTCGGTTAATTTTCAGACGGTGCATCGAACGTTGCTGTATAAATAATATGCAAAACTGGAACTCTCAACAACATCTAACGATAAAACAACAACTCAATTAAAAATGTGCGCTTTAACGTATTTCAAAAGATGACAAAATGTCAATTATTGACAAAATGAGATAATCTTTATTTATTAATAACTACTGGCGAGCGACTATAACTTTCAGCCGTTCCAAGGTCCTTCTCAGTAAAAGATATTTTGCAGATAATCATACAGGACGAAGTACAATGGAATGAGTGTTGTTTACTTCGGCGGTCAGTCGAACATTATTTCATTCACAATGTATGACAGAAGGGGAGTTGTTTCAAGATGATTTTGCAGCCTGAGTGAATAATTTGGACCTGCGATAAGTAGGTAATTAGAACAAGCCTTGTCCGTTTCATTTTCATAGTTGATATAAAGTCAGAATTACACGTTGTTCTTATGGGTGTGAGTAAGAACTTCACCTAAAAACATTTGTCACTGGTCTATTGTTCTCACTGAAGGAAAACTGGTTTATGATTCTAGGTCCATGGATGTCAGCGCATGCGATCACCTGAAGGTAGAAAGCCAATTTAGGCTGAAATTTACCGTCTTTGAAGTGTTTTTATGGAACTATCTCAATTTAAATCTTACTGCATTGGAAGAGACTGAACTAAGCATCGTTGCTGGACAGAGTCGAAGTAGGGAACACATCATTCTTATTTGAGTCACCAGAACGCAATTCTTGAAAAGTCCTTGAACGACACTCTTCAAGTACTCGCGGTTCAAATTCTTCAAACTTGGCTCACAATTTAGCCAGTCAGAAAACACATTCTAGGAATTAAAATCAGCACCGGCAAATGTTTACGATATTAATTAATCTGTAGTTGTTGATTTACAGTTATTTCGTAGAACGCCATGCATTTTTTTTAGTTTTAAAAAGCTTTTAATAAGCTTTCTTTACCGTTTTTTGACCAGCTGACAACATGATTGGTTAACTGTTAACACAAGTGAATACGATTAAATAGGCATTTCATTGAAACGTTCATGGTTGACCACTAGTTCAGGTAGTAAGTTTATCAACAGATAGCCTTTATGCTTTGTGTTTATCAGTGCAGACTTGACGACATGGTCCTTCTTCACCGTTATTAAGCAAGAAATTGTTGTGCGAAGTCACAACGAATTTGTGCGATTTTATCTGGGCTACCGCGTAAGAATGCGAAGATGTGTCATTCTTTGCTATACTGGCGCAGTTTAGTGCGATAGAGAGTTATATTATCAGATTAGACATGTCCAGCCGACTTGTTTGTGACAACATGACTAAAACCACAAAAATAAAAGGAAGTATGTGTTTTTTGGTGCTCTGCCCGACAGTTATATTCGGTTAATAAGAAGTGTGTGCAGTAGATTTGACATTCGTCCGTGTTACACGTACTCCTCAATCTCACGCAACCGCTAACAAATCGATCGTTCTCTAATACACTGAACCTCTTCATCCCCTAAATCATCTGTAATTTTCACATAATTTTGTATGAAGATAAACGCTTGAGGAGGTACATGAAAACAGTTGCATCTAACCAAGATTTTGGGAGCATGAAGAGAAACAATGCGTACCTTTACTTTGTAAGTGCACTCATGAATTTGCACCTTGACCTGATAGTTAGCAATCCACGTGTGCAAGAAAAGTGGCACCACCGACAATCTGAAAACCTCTAGTACTTGTCCGAGAATCCTATGAATTAGATGTGCAGCTGGAATTTGTATCACGTCATTAGCATATATGTAATGTATTCATACTGTTCGTGTGACCACATCACATGGCAATCGGGATTGCAGGTTAATGCTATACCGTCGTCAGCTTTCGCATCTTTTCCTTTAATGCATCGAAAACGTGTGCAGCATCTCACGTGGCCCGGTTACTAAAGCTCTGATCATGCAAATCGAAGTGAACTACAAGCTTACTTGTTTGACTGGAGCAAGTCTAAAAGAGATCTAAATCACGCTAATATCAGGCAGAGTAAATTAAGGAAACTTGCTCCTTTGAGGTTAAACATTTCCGATTTTGATAGACTTAGAGGGTCCATAGGATAATCAAAGAATTTGTGATTTACACTTCGGAAGCCGCAGTAGGGAAAACACGTTTGCTAGGTAGGGTTGAAAATCTGCGGCAAAGGATGACTGAACAGAGGGGGAGATGCGAAACCAATCCGACGTTATTCCAACGTAAGCTAACGAGAAAAAGAAAGGGCGCAATTTCATTTCTATCATTAAGAATATTGGAGATGGTCGAGCGGCTGTTTACATATCAAACTACTTCTAGATGTGAAATACAATCATGGACATAGGAGCTGTTAAAACCGGATATCAAAAAAATTCTTTTTGTTCAACCACTGGATGACCACAAACAAATATTCAAGGGAACTGTGAAACTATGCTTAAAAATTGATCAGAGACAAATGAAGTCACGGTTTCATTCGTTTTGACTTTGATATCCGCAGACGATTAGAATAATTCACGATTGGTACGTCTAGACTTCGAAGTGAGTATAGTTGATTTTCGTAGGCCTGAACTGCTTTAGTGTTAATACGAATAACTAAATCCAAAATAAGAGGGTTATATCATTTTTTCTTCCTCAGTACAGGGTGATATGAAACACTCTTCCGTCAAACTGAACACTGTGCTGATAAATGAAACTCATGTTTATTTTTGATAAGTATTTTAACAGGTGTGATAAGTTACAGGAGATCCAATTGCGAAAACTTTGGACATGGACTGGATTCGAACCTGTTACAGAAACAACATGGTCAAACGCGGCAAATGCTCCACTATCTGAGCTACGAAGCCACACCGGAAGATCAGAAATTTCACTTGTCTATTTGATCGAAGACACCTTTCAATTTACGGCAGCTCTCAGATTCCATTCACGAAGCTCTAGATAGTTTGGTCATGAGTTCGAGCTAGCTGGACATCCGACGTCTTCTCTAAGTGAGTCGGACAACTTCAGCATAACGTCCAACCAAATGTGGCCGGAATGTCATATGTAAAAATTTGGTGGTGCCCAAGGTAAAAACACAAACCAATTCCAAATAAAGTTCGGAAGATTTCATTGTTGTACTCAATACTTTACTATGGATTTCTACATATCCACGAGTAAAAACATAGCTGTTCACTTTAGTCCCGCAAATATAAAGTACAATTACGATCGAACGGCTAACTTTTACTGATCATTGTTTTTGCTTTCGGGGAACCGTTCCAGTTAAATGTTTGTCGGTTTCTATACACCCTGTTGAGAAAATCGTTGCATTTACGGCATTTCAACATTAGGCTTGGCATGCTGTTTGAATAAATACGAATATTGAAACTGATTTTGAGTTTTCCTCAGTTTATTGCATTTTTACTAGTGTTGTGACCGCAAAAGACGCTTGGCCTGAGAATTCGCTTGTTACACAAACGTCCGTATACGTCACGTCAAAAATCAAACCACAAACGCGTATACTCATTTGCAAGTTAAATATCCATTCACATCCATCATTGTCATTCCCCTTGGTGGGACTTCTGCCGAGCGCGTGCACACTATTTCGATAGTCTTTCGTTGTCCTCCGTCTTCCTGGCATTCGCAGCTTGCCCTTTTGTTCCTGAACGTTGCCTGTGGGTAACATACTACTTGTGAGTAGTATATTACTCGCAACGAAACTGCCTGTCATACAACACTAGCATTAAGAACGCAATCTGAGTAAGATTAATTTTGTTAAGTAAGAACAACGTTTTTACTCGTTCATGTCAGTTATATAAATGGAATGGTAACCAAGTGAATGAATTGATGCTTGTGTACAAACAACATGTTTGGCTAGTTGACACTCATAACTCAGTTCTAAGGACATCTGTGATATGTCTGAATATTCGACTTTTTCTCCAACCTAAAAAGAATCGAAATAAACAATGAAATGGGTGGAATGTGGATTAAAAATAAACAGTTGATTAGGTGACTCAAACGTTATACACACACTAATCGGTCGGCAACTGATGTAGGCGGTCAAGTCAGCCAGGCAGTTCACACTGTGCTCACACGATCAACCTAAAGACAAAGATAAATATGAGTAGAATGAGGGAGTATGGAAAACAATAAGAATTCGTTAATAAAGAGATAAAGGGCTAGGAGGAAATTATTTAGTGAGTGAATAGTGGTTGAACAGATATACATCGGTCTTCGAGATATCGTTGTGACAGTTGGTCGGAAGTCAATTAGATTTGAGTGGTTTTCGACAAAACGTGTAGGGCAGCCATGTTCTCCGTGAACCAGCTTAATGAAATTCAGCCCTTAATTAGCAGGCTAGGTGGTTCTGAACAGCGGTTGCTGGACCAATTATTCTGTGAAATAGAACTAGGTAACCGCAAGTCATCTCAGCTCCTGCGGCACATAAAGCAGCTTCTTGGTGGTAGAAAGATAGATGATACCATTTTTCGATAGTTATGGACGAAAAATCTACCGTCATCGCTTCGTGAGATTTTGGCCCCGTTCAGCAGTGCTTTGTCTACAGAGGAGCTTGCAGAAGCAGCTGACAAAATGTTGGATATTCAACGTAACCCCCACCTATTAAATACAGTTTTCCGTCAAACTCGTGATGACCTGCATCATCAAGAGGAATGCTTGCCCGGACAGGTCCAGTTATTGGTTTACAGTCTACACTCTCGATCGCACAGACCACACAGCCGATCTAGAACACCGTCTCGACGTCCGTTGGCACTAGTACATGACAGCCATAGTCATTATTGGCATCACCGTACGTTTGGTCACCGAGCAGAGAAGTGCACTCAGCCTTGCACTACACTAGCTTACCGACAGTACAGAGAAACTCAGTGACCGGCCAGTGATGGCAACGGCTGTGGCTGGTATCTCCTCCAAATACCAGCTTTTCTACATCCCTGACAGATCTACAAACTACGACTTCCTAATTCACATCGGTAAGCGCGATTCCATGCGCCAACCTTGTCAGCTTAGTTCCTCCTTACAAGCCGCCAATAGAACACTGATACAAACGTACGATCGACGTTTGCTCACCCCTGACCTTGGACTATGATATCAGTTCCGCTGGATTTCTCTGGTGGCAGACGTTCCGACCGAAATTCTAAGTACTGACATCCTGTCCCATTTTGGTCTGTTGGTTGATATTCAGAATCATACGCATTTGAACAGCTTGACTTCCTTTGGTGCTGAGAGCAAACTAACCAACGTGAATCCCATCAGAATCTACCTGGCGATACCCAGGTCCACATGATATTCTCAGTTCATCTAGCAAAGCTGCGGCTCACATAACCCGTATTCTTTGAAAAGCAGCGTGACACAGACTACTCTGACCATTTGCCCCAGATGTCTCCCACTGGAAAAGCAGAAAATTGCTAGGGCGGAATTTGACCACATGCTTCAGCTTAGTATTAACCGCCCATTCGAAATCGAGTTGGTGCGTGTGTGGTACCAACTTCCAGTGGCGGAAGAAAACATTCTTAACACTGCGATTATAATTCTATTTGACTTGTACGAGTTTCTCCGAGTGTCTTTCGGTCTTCAGAATGCAGATCAAATATTCCAGCGTTTTTTGAACCAAGTTATAAGTGGTCTGCGTTATGTCTTTGCCCACATTGACGATGTCTTCGTCGCAAGTTGTACCCCCGAAGATCATGAATAGCATATTCTTGTTGCGCTGCAGCGTTTGAATTAATAGGGGATCTCAACCGGTTCGGCAAAGTGCGTTTGTGGAGTCTCCTTCCATGATGTTCTTCAAGATGCAAGGCTGTATCAAACCCTTAGAAACCAAGTTGCAAGCGCTGCAACAATATCTCGTATCTGATTCCATTAAGAAGATTCAACGTTCCATTGGAATTATTAACCAGTACCGTCGTTTTAGTCCTTACTGCTCACAGCTTCTGAAGCCATTGACCGATCTGCGACGCGATTCTTGAACAGGCGTTAATTGAATTCCTGAAACGCCACAAGCTTCCAGCGACGTAAAAAAGCACTCAGTCAATTAAGCTCAATTATATTGCAGCTGCGCGATCGAACGCCTGTACGTTATGTGAACTGTTTTCACGAGCGCACTTTCCGATGCCCCTCTGTGACGTGATTCGTACCCTTTTAGACCTATCAATTTAGAGCCCTGTGGCCTAATGGAAGTCGCTCCGTCTTCCCAATGAACGCTGTTGCCCCACCTATTCTGTTTCTCGGTTCTGGGTCAAAGATTGAGGGCGTTAGATCAAGATTTCTATCGCTCAGTGATTTCTGATTGAAGTGCTAATTATACCGAGGTTCTGCAATACAATGGCTATGTAATATATGGTCCTTTTGTACTGTTTGTTCTGTTTAATCGTTGCCGTATTTGAGCTTGTCGTTGTCAATCTTTTGTTGGGATCAATCTTGCCATACGTGGTTGTTCAATTCGATTGCTTTGAGTAGACCTCATCACAGGGTAATCCACTTGTATATCGCAGTAAAGTAAACTTACGATCTTGACGGTTAATTCGAATAAGTAAAATTTTTCAGCGGACTTTGCTGGGTGTAGCTTGAGTGATTGCTAATCAAGCAGTGATATCAATCAGCGTTTAGGTCGGAAATGTGACACGCAGGTACGTCAGAGTAGAATATAAGGAGTAATGGTGTGGAACGAGCGAGTTCCACAGGACGTCATAATTGCTTGAATGAAATTAAAACCTACAAATCTAAAGGTCATTTGGCTGGTGACCTGAAGAATGTTGTTTTGACGGACGCCTTAGTTATCTTCATTTGTCAACTACGAAGCCATAAAGAAAATGGTTTTCAAGCTTGTCTTTATGAACAGAAATTGGAAAATAAGACAAATGTTCCTTTCCGTAATTACATGAGATAGCTCAGTAAGTGTTACTTAGGAGGTCAGAAACGTCAGTACAGATGAACATGTGTTATACAATATTAATATGAACAACTGGTACTCTGTTTCAAACACTGATGACAGCAGATATATAGGCGTCTGCCAACAAAATGACAGTCAGTTGACTGTCCTCCTCAAATGAAGTGCAAATATATGATGGACAGAATTAGAAAACATGTATAAAGTGATGAGGACCAAATAAAGTAAACACTTACCATCACTAGTCATTCAGACTAACCGTTTGTGAAAATATTTTTTAACCCATTTTACATCCAAATTAAGTAACAAATGAAGAAGCTTTTTATGTTATAGTTGCTTCACAATTTTTACGTTCGGTATTTATGGAACTAACGTTAGTGTTACTAGTACTGCAGCGATACGAGGTGTGATAGTAGAACAGTTTGAACCTAAGTTCGAAACTGCTTAAACGTTTTCAGTCAGGCTAAGTGCGAATAGCATCCTGAATAATGTGCGCCTTATTTTCAGTTGTTTTAATAACCTCCGTTAGTTTCAAAGTTTTCGATGGAAGGACACAATATAGGATCGCTCCTCTCATAATACAAATTTATGAGTTTGCTTTTCAACTGAACCATGTTGACAGAGCCTATATTGAACGTTTTTTCAAAACTACCGTAAGCTGAAAAACTGATTCATTTGTGGCCGTTGTGTCAGTCAGGTTAGTCTCTTAAATGTTGTCTTACTCTGACATCCACAAGCTGTTGCGGTGGAATGTGTTTAATTCGGCTGAATAGCCAGCAGCTTGATAAGTCCCATTAGAGGTTTTATTGTGACAGTGTATTTTTTACATAAGTCACATTATGCTTTCATCGTCAATGACCCACAGACAGATGTAAGGAACTTTACACGTCCCCAAGAAAACCAGGTAAAACTCATCAGTCCAACTTTTCCAAGGATGCTGGTTAGTCTTAGAACATCTATTTACTACCCTTGGTTTATAAGACGATATCTCAAGATGATTTAAAGACACCAAATTACGAAGTGAAAATCTGTGTTTAGATAAAAATTGTCATTTTTGTTTGATTATTTTCAGAAGAAAGTAACATGTTTTCTCATTCATGCTTGAGAAAACAGGGCGCCTTCTGGGATGGAGTTTATGAGCCCCTGTGGAACAGATGAGTTTCTTCAGTGTTTATCTAGAGATCTTATCTTGGTCGGTCCCGGATAATTCGAAATAAAAAACTTTTTTCTTGATAACTATCGTCCGTACTCCACAGAAATTTAAAGCACTACGGGCTGACTTGCCCCCTTCATATCGGTTACATTCCGTATGTTTTGATAATTTGCTGGTGTGGATATCTGATACCTGGCATGGGATTTTGTATAAAAATGTTTAATTTCAAATTCCGCAATAAAATCAATCTTTCAGCTTACCTTTTTCCAAAAGAACCACTATACTCAAGTTTCGTTCTGATTACAGTTCATTTGCCTATATCTGTACAACTGACGTTTGATACTCTGTTCGCATTCTCTTGAGGCAACTGTGTTAATCGCTGAATCCGCTGATTTCACATCAAGCACAACTGAGTCATTACACATAGCGGCTCGATCTCATTGACTTGTGTGCAATTTCCCGGCCACCTGGCCGCCTCAACAGCAGACACAGTAACTTTAGTGGTTACCTAAGTCTTTGTCAGAAAAACTGTGCTGAAATATCTTTCTCACCCGAAAATGGCAGTTTAAAGTAATTGATGTTCAACAGATGTGTATAACCAAGTTGTTTCCAGATAACTGACACATTTAATGAGGTCTCACACCATCTCTGCTCAGTTAAGTAAAATCCAGTCAAAATGCTTCTCAAAAGTCCCATTTTTACAATCTAATTAACTGGGACCATTCTGTTTCCCAGTAGGTGAAGAGTTATTTGTAACCAGTTCATTCTCAATGAGTTAAGGATGAAAGTCTCCTTAGTGACTGCAGAAAACTACAACTAATGAGTGGTAGGGGATTTTGACTTTCACACAGATTGAACATCACCCGAAATTGATGGCAGATGTCACATTCTCATAGACTTTCCAGTCGGCCGCTTTCAAAAAGAAGCACTCGACTTCAGTTTCTCACCTATTAGAGCCTGGATTAGAACTCCGGCTAAGCTTTCATAAGGCACGACCGAATTATCACAGAATATGCACTAGTGAGGAGCCCTAATGAGAGTGAAACACGAGTCTTGTGCTTCTTTTCGAAAGAAGCCGACTGGAAATTCTATGGGGATGTGACAACTGCGATCAACTGTGGGTGGCGATATTTAATTTGTATGAAAGCCTCAAAGTAGTGGCATGTGCTCACTGTTTTTATATTCTGAACTGTCGGGCACACAACACATGGATTATCTGCACTTTGAAAAGGTTTTAAGACTGAGGACACGTGACACGCTTAAGGTAGAAGTGTTATTGCAGCGAGAAAATACAACTTAAAGGGCTCTGTTGAGGAGGGGTGACATTTAAATAGACTGCAAACTGAGAAGGTAAGTCTTTGCAAGAAATCCGATAGCAGACAATGCATCATAGCTCTCACGATTGACTTTTGGTTCTGGATGATGGGCACAATATTAATTTGGAGTAATCTTTTCCCACCAAAAATGTGAACAAATAAGACAGCAGGTTGATATTGCACTAGTCATATCAGGACAAATTTCGCTAAATCCTCTAAGGTGCATATAACGGGTCGATTGTTTATGAGTATCGGAAATCAAATTAGATACTGGAGGAAGTCAAGTCTCAGAAATCATGATCATTGTAAGTGACATATCAACAACAATCTAGTAAACCGTTGTTTCTGAACGCACAGCAGAGGTTTTGAACATTCGGACAGCAGCAGCTTCGGCATGAAGCAGTGTTCGGTTGTGTAGCGTAAAGTACATAGCGTGAAGTGCAGTTGTAAGATCATACTGGCGTTGTATCATTAGAATGCGATCGGCAATAGATGCTGCAGAGCTACTTGTTTCTATACATGACTGTGACGTCATGCGTTTCTGTGACAGGTTTTTGAGCAACTTCGGGAATTGCTACATGACCTCGGTTTGCAACTGGTGGAAGCTTCGCATCTACATTACTATTCACCGTTAACATTGGATTTGGCTAACGGGTTAATTTCTATATGGTTTTAGAATCCACAATCTTTTAAACACAATCACTGGGAAGGCCGAATCGTAGGTTTTCATGCTAGAACTTACCAGGCAACGGTGAATTAGCTGACACGCATGATCACCATCAAACAGAAGGCGAAGGAACACCGGATTCCTACTTCAAGGGGGTGTTTAGCTCTTGCAGCAGACGATATGGCATGGCGGTTTAGCTGTAGAGTGGTCCCTAACAAAATGTTAAACTTGAACTGTACCCTCATCTAGAGTGTATCCTGAGCTGCATCTTCAGTGCTAATACGTCTGCCTCAATGAAACAGCGTAGGCACCAAACTTCGTTCATAGAATCAGAGTACGAAACTCTCACAATCCAGGTACTGATCTATCCAATCGCTACTGGAGTGACTTTTCACGGTATCTGGTTTACTATCTCATATTGATGAATAAATGATCTTTTGTATTTACCAATAAGGGAACATTGAAATTTCCCCGGATAGAAATCGTTCAATAACATTTTATGTCTTCTTTGTACAATGATAATTCACCAATACCGCATACAGCAGGATGGTGACCTTTTGTATACCCATCTAAGTCGAGAACGTAAAGCATTAGATTTTATATAACATATGGGTGACAACAACAAAAATTGCCAACTGTCGGGTGTTACACAAGCCCAGCAGTTCCCATCAGTTCAAAGACATACTGCATGAGTCGATATGTTTGCACACAATTAGCCAAATGTTGATTAATGGTCAACACGGTTTCGGACTGTGTGACCAATCTTGGATTCCAGTTGGGTAATCACACATATCTCTCGGAAGCTCAGAAAAATAATGACAGTAGGAAGCCGGACATTACATTCAAACAGTACACCGAAAATGGATAATCGTGCATCGATTCAATGAGATCGATTCAGTGCATGGATAACGTAGCATACCGTAGACTTGATAGATAATTTACAGACATTTTAACTTCCATCTGCCAGATATTTATTCCCTATCATGTTAGACACTTTTAAATTGATATAAACGCCAGAGAACACATTGGAGTTCGTTTATTAGACTTGTTCTGTCGATGTTGGTTACAATGGTTCCATTCAGAGAATCAGCTAATTTTTGCATGATGTTATTGCCAATCAGAAATTATTCTCGTATTCTTCTCTTCATTATTTCAGTGAACTTGTTACTATGTGCACACGGGATATTTATTTTGGTTTAGAATGATTTTCATGTATAGCAATGGATGGCTTGATGATGAATAGTCTACTGGATCGAATGATTACCAACATATTTTCACATACGACTTAAACACAGCTGTCCAATGCGATTACTTGGGCAAGCTCTCAACAGCGGTATGGGGATATCTGAATTTGCAACACTAATATAGCTGTCTCAAATTTTTTGACCTTTAAAATTCCGTTGATCAGATTCATACTCTATCTCACAAGGAGGATTCGAACGATAATTTACCCCTTCCAGAAGTCTTCCTCACACGACGAAAAGACGATCTAATATGTAGCACTCTATATATGCAGGGTTACTTGAAATAGTCATTACCCGAAAATTTTTTGTCGTTCATATCAGTTGGATATAAACAAAGTTTCGTACGAACACTATTGTACGCTGTCTAACCGATTTGCACTGACAACCTTACATACAATAGTAATAACAATAAAAAATATGAAAGAAATCCCTGATCGCAAAAGAACAACCCGAGAATTTTGTTGATATTCTTAATTAAAAGGTGTGGTGAAGCGTGCTATTTGATGATTTGCAAAAAACTCCGTGCCGTTGGCTACACCTTCAAAATGTGGTCATACCACGGGTGACGTAAGTCATAAACTGCAGTCAACCTTGCGGAGGAATTGTGTCTACTACCGTCAACTCGAAACGTGTGACAGCTTGCCCACAATCATATCTCAGAAAAATACTCTGTAGTTTGTGTGAGGTCTGTATAAGCAGAACACACCAAAGCTTAAAGCAGAGAAATAGGTATAAAATATTGAACTACTATTTAGTTTTTCTTCGCATGGCTTATTTCTTAAATCCGCTTGAAGCTGACTCAATCTAAATGCTACAGTGAAGTTAAGCTTATAACAAATAATACTGATTACAACTTGGTGGGGCAAAATTTAAACCCGAATCGAGTGAAATCACGCGGAAGTGTGGCAGATGAAAAGTTCAACTCATATATTCAATTTCAGAGGATGTTGTGGTATACCGTTGTTATTGTGAGTATTCACATTTTTATCACACAAGACGGTGAATTCGTCATTTAGACCAGGTTTAAATACTTTACTACAAGACAACTAAAAAACTCACACCGTCCATAATTTGAACAGTACAGCATTCAACTAGATCGCATATAGGTGAAATGAGCATGTCAAACGGATAAAAGATAGCAGATCCATCCGCTCGTAACATTTGTAAAGGGCTTCCAGAAGTAATACCAAACAATTGCGGAAAACTTTTCTAATGTTTCACATAGAAAAGCCGGCCAAAAGTTTATATTCGCATTTCCTGAAGTGCATTTGGCGAGGAATATGTTGACCAGTGATAACTTAAAAGTAGCCAGTTAGAGTCACTTTAACGCTTACCACGGGCATAATTCGAACGTGAACGTCTTTGCAAATACTCACGCAATGTTTAAAACATACGGAAACAGTTCTATTAATGGATTTCGTTAAACTGACTCAAGAATGCACTGTGGAAATAAGGGGTTCGAGAATTTTCAAGGACTGATTGTTGCTACAAAGTTGAAGTTGTCAAAAATTATAGCAGAAATCGGGGAATCTAGATTTTGTAAGTTGGGTAAAATGCAAACTTGACCGTGGCCCTCATATTCGGTTGGGCCATTTGGCTGGACTACACCGGGAAAAAGTGCTAGACTCGAGTTTCAATCTCACCAAGGTCTACGAGCAAAAGTTCAATGTCTCCCTGAGCGTAAACAAGACACGCAACACTTACATTCAATGTGCATCATAAAACCAGTCAATTCCAATTCATTTTTCTTTTGGGTAAGCGTCGCCTCGAAAAAACTAGTAACTTCGAGATTCGGCTTAGCAACAGTAACCTGATCGAGTGTGCTGGATCAACGTGGCGACACCTTAACATAAAGTTCTAAACAATCGATAACGCTGGAGCAGCCAGTTCACCAAGTTGAGACTGGATTAGAGAAATTCTTTTCTATTGGCTGATATAGCTCGATGCACCCGAAATATATGAATATTATCTCTTGCTTTTTATTATCACCTCTGTGCAACAATCTAATATTTAAAAATCCGTTCGGGAGTAGTAATTGATGGTAACAAACGCACAAACCACCATCTCTTAGGACGAATTTTCTAACGCACCTTTATGATCGTTTTTATATTCACTACGTTGTAGTTGGTCTGATGACCAAACACAGAAAAGCGAGTGTTGTTTGCTACTTTTTTCTTTGCACTTATGAATTCGATCTCGATAAAACCAATAAATGCCCACAAAATTGAAATACGCCTTTCATGTCAGTCTCTTGCTCGTAACTTTGTTTTATTTTCAATCCGTTTATCAATAACATGGTAAACTTGGAGCCCAAACTGTCCGACTTGATTCATATTAAATTCGGTGTGGATGTCTTAAAGGTGGTCAATACTCGAATACGAGAATGATTATATGTTATCTGAGAATGACAGAAGGTGCTATGTTACGACTCAAAGGAATCAGATCTAGTTATGCACTGCCCAATCGTTATTCTCAACAGCTTTTTTGATAAATAAGTTTCATGTTTTAAAACGCAGCTAAAGATCTGAGCATCTTTTTCAAGCTTGTCGGAAAAAAATTCATGATTATGTAGAAACGATAACATGGCTGCTCCGTTTATTCGTCCAAGTTCAGGTTCGAATCAACCGTAGAACGGTCTAAGATTAATTCACTGCGAAGTTTGTTTTATTACAGCGAAAGTACTGGAAATTCTTCCAACTTTTACGCGTATGTAAACCCACTCACGCTTATGAAAGTTATGTTTCCGTTTATAATGCCTTTTCTATCGCTAAGTTTCCCCCAACTGACCTACTAACCTGGGCATGTGAATGTTACGAAGAGCTTCTCGAATAACTATTCGAGCACAGTTAAAGACTTCGATCTATGTGCATGTCAATTGTATCCATACTTGAGTGACCTGGTGCCACCGGCTGTTTTGATTTCTAACTTGCCTAGACTGTGTACCAAAGATAAACAGAGGCCACTACGATCTCAGTGACTGATGGAGCGAACATACACACGTGATCTGAGCCAATGACTACTTGCCATGTTTTATGAGCATTATCGGTTCATGTGATCTTGGATATACCTAAACAAGTTGTGGTGAACTCCAAATGTTTTAACTTGAACACCACGCATAGTTGGCCAGACAGTTCGCATTCAGATAAGCGATTCGGTTAGATCGCTTTGAAATGAAGTACTGAACTAAAAATTTGCTTTAATTAAAGTCAAAGAATAGCGCATATTCTTGTCCGGGTCACAATTCGTACTACGAGCCTGGTATGCGTGAACTTAGCATGTGGGCCGCAAAAAGCCAGTAACCCCGCAATGAATGATTTTACAAATACGGATATATATGCGAATATATGCATGTATTTGTGTGCATATATATGTATATATATACATATATATATAGGTGTATATGTCTTGAAAGTACCTAAAAAAGGCACACACTGGGTACTGAACGATTTATTGTGATGTTTCAAATCCGTTAATCGTCATTCAAACAAATAAATGTGTTGGGATAAGATTGTTCTGCAGCTCACTGTGTTGGCCCGTCGGTATGTCTTTGCTCGTTTTACGCTTCACTGTCAACAATGTTGTCGTAGTGGTTGTTTGTATCAACCTGTCGACTGAGCGAATTCCGCGAACAGAGAGCTCCCAGTACAAGCCGTTCCCCTAGCATCTTTGCCCAGGCGACCACTTTCGCATGGTCTATGTTGACCTCGTTACCTGTATCCGTGCAGTGGTGCCACAATTGTGATCTAAGTTTGGCTCATCGCATCGCTAATTTGTATTCGTACACGTGTGCGCGCCATATCAGACAGCGTCCTTTGATCAAAAATACTCATTGCTACTAGGGATCCAGTCAGGAGCGCTCTATTGAACCACGTTTCAGTATGAGTGCGTTCATACCACGAACCCAAATCATATATTGGCCCATAGTATAACCCACCGCTTGCAGAAACACGGTGTGTCAGGCGGTAAGCTGGTAGTCGTAAGACCTGTCCAATCCAACGAAGCCTGTGAGACGAAACCATCATGCCCAGGGGTTGATAAAGTCTGTCCGTTCGGAAGACATGTCGAGAAACTCCATCATTATTCAAACCGTATCCTACTGTACCCAACTGCTCGACAACGATCACTGTGTGAATATCCACCGAGTGAATGGACCACTCAGCCGAATAATAGGATTGCCCTTCCACCAGCGTTGTACATTCGGTCTTCCGCTGAAATACTGATATCATGCTAACGACACAGTTGATGTCATTTGGCAAACACCATCTAGGTTTCAACCTTATCATTTGTGACTTCATTGGACGTTCCATCAAAACTAAGGTAGATGGACTGTTCAGCCACCATTAGAACATATGGTCTGCATTCTTTAAGTTTCCATGTCGAGTACCTGATAGCAATTGCACACCACCAATTTCTTAGTCTGTCAGGACACAATTTAGGATCTCCTCTAGTACGAAAATGAATAGGAAACTGGAGGATGGAAATCTTTGCTGCAACCCACATTCCAGATGCCAAATATTGTCAACACGTTACCATATGCTCTAACCTGATCCAAAGTGTGACGGTAAATTGCTTTCAGCTTGTTTACGAACGTCTCGGGCAAACCTGTCTTCGATAGACAGTCCAAAAGTTAATAATGGGTATTCGGGGAGTTAGGTCATTTCAATTTGAACATCACTCATATCTGTTCTTAGCTGTCGCATTCCGATCGAGTTTCCATTCGGCTCCTTTCAAACAGAGGAGGCACCTGACTCGATTTTCGCTCTCATTAGAACTCGTCAGTAGTGCATATCCTTGCCAATGCCGGGACTAGAACCACGGTCACGCTTCCACGAGGCAACCGTGTTTACCACTGCACCACTGACCTCATATTGGCCATGATCGAATTATCATACGTGAACTCTCCATCACTTTCGCTTGTTAGTAATGATCAGGTTGCCGATCGTTCCTATAGGAGACACAGCAACTGTCCTGGAATATTCAATCAAAGGCCCATGTGATATTCAAAAAATGGGCTGTTGGCCAACATCCGGCGGAGTGTAAAGATATGACCAGTGTAGCTACAGCCAAGGTAAAACCCAGCTTGCTCCTGACGGGTATGTTGTTCACACGTTTCACCTAATCTACGAAGTATAACATTTGCAGGCAATTCCGATGCAAAAGGAATCAGGATTCGTCTTTGTTGACTTGCTCAAACGGGGACGACGTTACCAAGGCACTAGTCATTTAGAAAGGTTTAGATTTAAAGTTACCGAAGCAATGCCGTCAGCTTGCTGACGCAGGTTGAACCTATATCAATAAAATGCGCCTTAGGGAGATTGTATTTGGAGTGTTCTTGTAACGTTTCAGAGTCTTGATCCCAAATGAAATTCCTGCGTCCGAGCGATGAGATATGTCAACAGACCATTGAGCTCAGACGCAGCCCAATGTTGCAGTCGATGGTTCAGGTGACCTGCTGGACTGCTGTCATATATGCTCATCCTTGCGACAGTCAGATGATGTCACAGCCCATCGAATCAAATGAGATTCATCAATAACGGTGTGGATACGATTTATTCCACGTTGGCTGAACGACGCGTTAGTTTTACACAGAAGTTGTCAACAGTGTGCCACAGTAATGGCATTATCAGTCAGTAGGGCAGCAAGCGTCCAAAAGGAACTGGCATCACCCATTGCTAACTCCGTCTATCGATCCGTCATGTGGCTGACTAAATGAAGACTTTACGGTGATGTTTAAAACATGGAACAAACTTTGTAAGATTTGTCATGTGTTATGGTAACTCTCGCGAGTAAAACGTTCACGATAAACGTCAGCAGAAATGTAATCACATCTGCTAGTCTGGAAGTTGCTTACTATTTTGTGGAAATAAACTAATTCCGAGTAAAACTGAGTGCTGTAAACGGTAACCAAAATCCGGATTATGAGCCCGTCATTTGTGAAAGTTGCTATCCGATTTTTTTTACTTTTTAATCATTGTTAACAAACAGGAAGTGAGATCACAAGTAAAACTAAAATTAACGCCGATGTCTATAAAAAGTGGTATATCAGTGTTGAGTTAGTGATTTGACAAGGATCAACGCTGTGCAAACCAAAACGTGAAAATGCTGTTCGGTGTACAACCCGGACCATTAACGTAGTAAAGCAATTGACTACGTGTTCAGATAAATACCACTATAGTGATTTCCGACTGTACAACTCCATTCAATCAAGGGCTTGGTTATAAGCATCAGCGCTAACATAACGTTAGTGAGTAAAATTGCTGGCCTATATCGATAAACACTTAGTGAGGGTTCCACTGCAGCAAAGTATGTCATTCTGCTAACAATGAGATGGTGACCACCTAGTCAACTTAAGGACCACTTACAGGAAAAACATAAAGTGTGGGTTAGCTCTGTTCGAATACACCATGAAATGTCAAAGACAAGAGGATACAATGCGGCAGCAGCACAATTGTGGAACCGCTGATATTTTTGAAGCCAGGCGTGTAAAATGTGACCAGTTAAAACGCGTCAAACATCAGCCGAAGAATATTAACTT
>JTDE01003287.1:21569-53912 GCA_014338405.1 Paragonimus skrjabini miyazakii | reverse complement strand
AGACATCCATTTCACCTAACTCATCAACATACTTAGTAATCAAATGTTGTCAAATGTCAGCATCTCGTTTATTTCTATAAGTTGCTTACGCAGAACCGTCAATTTTGCATGGGAGCCGCATTTCAAGAAGAATGACAACCGAATGTGATGCATACTTACGAAACCATGGTCAATCCTACTGCAATGATACTCGCTGTGTTGAAACCGTTTGCATGAAGAGAAGTGATCGATACCGCCTTAGTAAAATGGCTTCTATGAATGCCGTCAGCTTCGGTTTTTGATTGCATATTATCAGACTGAACGACGTTAAACAATCAAGCAAGTGACTTTTAGCCAAGATTTATTTTAGGCTGTAGAAGGTGCTGAAAATCCGTTTGGCAGCCAAGTTACTGGTGGATGTGCTGCGTTATCCGCCGTTGTCCGCCTCACCACAACTGCAGATAAAGTGGTAAATTAGGTGAAAGCCAAAATGGTCTACTGGATTACGATCGGAAGGATTAAACACGTGACTGTGAGTAGAAACGGCAGTCGCAATTTGGTTACTAGATCGATATGATGTAATGCCGATCGGAGTGTGATCGTTGTTGAAATTTAAATTAACCCGAATTTGCTTTATGGAAGCAATTCTAGTTTGAATTTCGTCAGCTACTGCTTACGATGAATTCTTATCATCTTTTGTAGATAACCATTGATCAACAAAAGATTCTCTAGAAATTCCTATTTTTTTGTGTTACTGTCATTTACACAATTGTCTGTCTCTATGGTGATAGCTCGGACTAAGCTGCTTTCGTGTACCATCAGAGCAAAAGAAGAAAGTCTGAAGTGCTGAGCACTGCACACTGATGACGCAGCCAGTATCATTGGAGTGGAAGTGATCCGGACTTCTGCTAACTGTTTCATCTGTTGCCGTGCACTCGTTATATACACTCAAAGGCTTTAAGTGTGTGATGGACAAAAGTAAAGGAGATGGTAACATTTTGCACTGTCGGTCATTGTGTGTAGTGTCGATGAAGTGGATCAAAGAAACTCGGTTTTCCAAATCTTACATGATTTTCAAAACTAAGATCGCATATGATTAAATTTCAACCTGTAGATCTACTGAGACATATAACTGAAGAGAATTTAGATAAATGTATGAATTGCAACAAAGAAAGCTAATGGGATTGTGAAGCTTTCAAGTTATCACCACTTGTGTGATATAAACGAAAATTGTCGACGCTTCGAGCTCATGAATCCAGCTATTACGATACAAGTCAATGAGCATTGCAGTCCAATATGGTTCATTTTCAGATACAACTCAAGTCAAATTTGACCAGATAATCTGTGCTTCAAGGTGCAACTGGAATGACTCGTCAGGTTATTACAACGATGTGCTATAAACTTATAAAACGGAATACATGCATTTTAAAAAAGCCCGTATGCCTAAATCTGAGATTTGAAAATATATGGAGCCTTAGGGTTTTGTACTTTTACATGTCTGTAACAAGAGAATATTTTTTTGTCAACCCCAATGTAACGTTTGTCATAATATGCAGTAAAAAGCTTCCGTGACCAAAGCAGTTAGACAGCAAGAACGCTTGGGGCTTTTTGAGGGATTTCAGATCGTCACCAAGAAGGTCGAAATCAGGACCAACCAAGAGAAGCCGTCGTCCTTGCGGAAGCAAAACAAAAATGAAAACAATCTTATAGACGGTGAGATTTTGACAACCCTCTGCCAGGAGACAGTGGTAAGGTTTATGGGTACTTAACGAAGCACCTGAAATGAAGCTCTGATCATTATTAAGAGCTCTGTTGAAATTTGATAAATATTGAAGGAAAAGCATACAGACTGACCATTTCGTGAACAGAAAACTATCAGCAATCTGGGAATCGTTCAACTTTATCCTCCTCACCCGTTCAGTGACATCAGAAAAGACGGCTAGCGCGACTTGTCAATTGCTGATTGAAGGCTTCCTGATGTTTATGGAAACTACATAAATTGAACATCATCCACAATTAATCGCAGCTGTCGCATTCCCATAAACTTTCCATTCGGTCCTTTTCTAGTCCAGGCAGTTGTGAGGATATGCACTAATGACGAGCTCTACTGAGAGTGAAACTTGAGTCTAGTGCTTCCTATGTTCGCAATGGTCCGACTGGAAGGCCTATGGGAATGCGACAGCTGCGATCAATTGCAGGTAATGTTCAATCTATATAAAAAACCAAAATTCTCTACTACTCATCAGTAATTTGTAGAAATCAAAATAAACGAAGCAAACCGATTGGGAGAACTTTGAATTTCTCTGGAAAAGCTGCTCGAAGAAGTACCCTAGACGACTTGGAAAATTCGGGGTAGATCAAGGTAACTAGGTAACTAGAGATGCGTAAAATTTGGAGGGCTCAGATAAGAACAGGCGATGATTAAATTAACGTCTCAAGTATATCTTTGTTCGAGGGATGAAATTTGATAACAGTTTTGTTTATGATGACAGTTCAGGTCAAGGTAAAGATCGATTGGAGCTGGGTTTATTGCTTAATTGATACGTGAATGTCAATTTGACTGAGTAGTTCGAGGCTTGAATGAACCATTCAACTGTGTGAAGTGGCTATTCAAAAAGTTGGTTATTTTAAGCCCACAACTAAAGGTCTGGAAAAGGGCGACTTCCGAATCAGTCGTAAAACAGCTGTTCACCATCTGTATCAATCCACCTTAGACCAGACTGACTACATGCGTTCTTGAGTTTTCTGAGGCTGTGATTGCATTGAAACACGATGTGCTCCAAGCAGCATATGACTGCACTGATCAGAATAGAACTGAAGCGAAAAGAAATAAGTCGGTTCAAACGTGGAACAGTTGTCTACCGAATGGAGTAGCTCACAAATCTGGATATATTTTCATCAACGACTGAGACCCGTACTGTTGTTGTGGACGTCGTAAGTATTACATTTTGTGTTACGTGCATGACAGGAGAAAGCAAACAAAATTTTAACATTTTTTGATATGTATTCTTTCGTTGGTGATGAACTGGATCATTAATCATAAAATGTTAGATGAATATAATGGGTACCCCTCTATGAGTCAAAACGATTTCGACTGTTCGACCCCGGAAGAATTTCAGTTCGCCTGCAGCAGCAAGTGACATATTTTTCGAAAGACGTTATCGAGGATGTGGAGATCCTGCCCAGTTTCCAGATCACGTTAGTGACGAAACACAGCGGAAAATCTTCCTTCATTTTGATTCCATAACACTCGACAAAACTACAATCACCAAAATGTTAGCACCCAAAAGATGGTAGAAATTTTTGATGAATTGTAATAGGCCAGAAGATTCACAGCATTCGCTTTGTCATTAAGATATCCGCTTGCGCTGACTGGGCGATCCGATCTATAGGAGGAAACTTCAACCTTTGAGTAAAAGCAGAATCGTCTTAAAAGTATGCCGTTTGGGGTGCCGGGTATCACATGCACATTTAAGCGACTGATGCTGAAAGTTATGAACAAACTACTGAAAACGGCTATCTACAAAGATGATATCGTCATCTTCAGCGTTAGTGAACCGTATGGTGTCGTATTTCAGAAGACGGATCGTCACAACCTGAGAACCAGAGTGGTATTGTCGTACACGCGTCAAGACCGCCTGTATACCCCATACTCGTGTCAGGACTCAAGCTGTGTTCTGATTGGTCACGCCTTCATCGATCAACGATTCACTCGTTCACGCACATACGGATGACGCTACCGCTTGTAAATGGGGCAACACAGTTTGTACTGTCACTACTGATGAGTAGTCGACCACTCACCAGTAATCTAAAATATCGCCTAGAAAGTTTAATGAGATCGGAGATTTCGACCTGTCTAGGAAGTCCTAATCGCGGGGTTATCGATTGGAGTTAACAGGACAGATACTGTGTCTCCATTTCGAGACGATCGGGCAACCTGATCATTACTCACAAGCGAAAGTGGTTGAATGTCCCCATATGACAATTCGGCCGTGGCTAACGTGAGGTCAATGGCTCAGTGGTAAACACGGTTGCCTCAAGAACAGCGTGTCCGTGGTTCAAGTCCCGGCAGTGGCGATGATATGCACTACTGACGAGCTCTAATGAGATCGAAACTCGAGTCTAGTGCTTCTTTTCGAAAGGGGCCGACTGGATAGTCTATGGGAATGCGACAGCTGCTATCAATTGTGGATGATGTTCAACTTGAAATAAACCAAATCCCCCACTACTCATCAGTAATCCTCTGTAATTCATCAATGTAACCTGAACCATCAAAAGCGTATTTTTACAGCACGAAAATATACGTTAACGCTTTGATTTGAACTTCGTGTAGAAATTAAAACGGTGGGCTACACATTATAATGTGCGTATATGAAGATGTTGATTCCATTTTGACCACGTGAAGTTATTACGACAAAACGAGATTATTAGACCGTATGGCCTCCGATTTGGCGATGGCTAGTGTGTTGCCTTCAGGATTCGGAAAGAGTGCATTTATGGGATAGCAAGAAAAACAGTCAGTGCCCACTTAGGTACGAAGTACCCACCGTTGATTGTTTCGTCAATTCTATTGGTAGTCCATTCAATATGATGTCCTCCGATCAAATACCTCCTTTTTTCAATCAATATATTCCACAATATATCAACAATGAATCAGTACACAAAACATCGACTGGATGTGAATAAGATTTGATTTTTTTTAACTGGTCGAAAACAACGACTAGCCGCAGACTGTCTTCGTGAATGAGCCATTCGAGGCAAAGGATGAAAACAAGAGAGGTGAATGGAACAAAATACATGAAGTACAACCCAAAATGAGTAAATCACATTTGGTTATCGTTGGAGGAAAACCACATATTAGTTGATCACATAAAATCACGTGCTATAGGTAAACTGAAAGTACGCAAGTGGTAGAATAATACGTTTTTCTAAAATGAGATAAACAGGCGAACAGTGTTGTGGTGTTGTACGTAGTAAATCAACAATGTCTAAAAATACGTGGAGCCTTATTGACAACAATGAGTGTGATTCAATGGAAGAATGCTGCGGGAAAATATGCGAGCTTGGGAGAACCAGTTAATCATGTATGCAATATGGTTTCCTCATTCGCATCTGAGGTTGGTACCTGCTTTGAGGCCGGTTGAACCGAAATGCTTCGTATAGCAATCTGTGTGTAGCGGAGAAAAAACGATTATGGCGTGCTAGTAATTCCCTCTTTTGGTACATACCCTGTCTTACTAATCGAAACGAACAACTCAAAATTTCAAAACGTGTTAAGAAGCACAGCAAGCGAACAATTACATTTTTCATGTAAACTGGTCCACATCATAGCACATTCTTTACTACTATCAGTATTTCTAAGTTAAACACTCAAATGAACACATGCAGATGCACATCGCATTACATATTCGTACCGAATGCAAATTCAATTCAATCATGTACCGGGCCACATAAATTCATATGCAATGAGAAAAAATCAGGTAGTTCATAATGTTGAAAAACAAGGAGCACAGAAAACAGAAGAGATAATGCGAGCAGCCCGAAAATGTCTGAAAAATGAAGATAACTGGCACCACAAAATCTAAGCCAGATGCATGCAAACATCTGATGGCGACAATTACGAGACGTTCTCTATCAAATATATCCATGTCTGGACTAGACCGGGTCTGTTTTGATGTATCCAGAATAATAGTCAGGATCCAACACTGGTTTCGCAGCTTTAAATGTCTCCGAATGGACAACAACAATCTAAAACAGTTGGGTGGTATTCTATTTGAAATAAAGCAATTAAATCCATTCCGTAAGCTGAGCAAGTCAGCAAACGAAATTAAGTCGTTACTGAACCGTCAACACCAAAGAACCCATAACACAGGAAGCTACAATTTAACAATTAGGAGACAGAGTGACGAGGCGGAAATGGTGAACCGATAGGCAAACGTCAAACACAGAGCATAGAATGACGTTGATTACACATTTGGTACATGGCAGCATAATGTTTACAAATGCTTGTTTCAGAGTAAAGAACGGCGTATTATGATTGAACGGATTGAGGTTAAAGCTGCATTGTGGTCCGTTGAAAAGACGTCACCTAAACAACGAAGCTGTAAAGACAAGATTGTTGGGACCACTGTGTTGGGTTGCAAGAAGCATTCGTCAGCCCATTTGAATGGATTTTCTGTCATTATTAAAATCAAAGACATACTGATTAAGCTTGTGTGACTTTTCTTGTTGTCACATGAAAATTTCTAAAAGCATTGTTATATGTGGCCGCTAGGTTGATTTCTTCAGAATGAAACTGGAGATCATCTGTGTGTCTGATTTAAGATCCTCAACTGACCAGCCAATAGGAATTGGTAATACCTACCGACGTTCATTCTTTAGCAAGCAACTTGACAGGAAGGAGGGAATAGATGGACAGTGACAGACGACGTAGAAAAGTGGCGTACTCTCAAGTCTCAATCGGACAGCCAGAAAGTGTGACCAACCAGTTAATCTAAAAATTGATTTGCGTAGCCATCATTTGCAGCATCAAATACAAAGAATTTAGGAGAATATAAATAAACTAATGAAAAGAAGCCCACCTCGAGTGTTTGCAAAAAAATAACAACAACCGACTAGTAACGACAATAAAATGTCTGAAGCAACCTGTCGCTACTGTAAAGATAGTTATGATCAGGTTATCTCATGGCCCAACTTCGTGTCCTGAACGCTTGTGTGAAACACGGGCTGGAATTCATTAATTCAGACACCGTTAATGCAGACATGGCTAGAACGCTCCGGATGTGACACATTCGAGCATCGTATAAATGTTGTGTACACGTAAAACAGCTGAATGACAACTATATTTTCATCGATTCATTTTTGAGGCTTTGTTTTGAAATGCATTGAAGATTATTTTAAAACAGATTGTGCTGATAGCGAACGACCCCCACGTGAGAAAATATCTTGGTAACAGTGAGGTGGTTTTGTGCCAAACAAGTGGCTGGTGAAAGGCAATGTTAAGGAACAAACATGTGCGCTAAAAGGCTCACTGCGTTGTAAACCAATTGCTTATTCTATCGCAAAAGTGAAAAGTTCTGGAAAGATTTTTACCGCAAAGTTGTCAGATATCACACTTCTTAAGGATATGAAAATGGTCTGCACACCACACATCTGGTCATATTCATGGTACTTCTTTCATATTGCTATATTAAGTTATTTCCATCTTTGTAGAAAACACTGATGTTCGAATGTGTGTTTGATTACATCAGTGTGTATAATACACCAAATAAAATGCTTGGTTGTCGCATGTTAAAACCTTCATGTTTGATGTAGCTTTGAAGATATGTAATGAAGCACCAGCAATTCACGCGTAACAATAGTCTATATTAATATCAAACAAGACTGGCGTCTTGCAGAACGTAATTCTTTATTCCGTTTTATTTGTAAACTTTGAACGCGCTGTTCTTAGTGATTAACATTTCTACAAAGCGTGACGACGATGTCTGAAAAAGTAAGCTAAAGCAGCCAGATCAAGATTCTATGTTAAAAATAGCCCTCTCTGTGTTCATCCACTTTTTTCTGACAAATATCAGGATTAAGTATCTACCATATCTAAAGATGATCGACCAACCGATTTGGTGTCAGGTTTCCCACTACAAACAGGAACCAAGTCCCTTACTATGAAAGCGTAGTGTACTTTTGAGTGGAACAGCTTGTACATGCTTTTTATTCGCTTAACGAAATGGGATAGCAGGCGTCTTGTATAAAGTAACCGAAAGCACTGTTAATCCAGAAGTTGGTTATAAAATCCGTGCTCGTTCTCATCCATTAGTAACACTCCAAAGGTGTTATCATTGCCGACCTAATTGGAAATTACCAGGACAGCTTATGATTTTTCTGAATGAAGTTAGCAAAATTTTATGTTACTACCTTTTATAAAATCAGCAGGCGCTCGTGGCAGGTTTGCAAGCAAACCACCTTGTGACATCTTCCATCGCCTGTAGCTAAATTCACTTCAAGGTATACCGAACTCGATTTCCGGACGTTCAGCTAGCATGCTTTTGCGAAGAACGTGAAAGTACGAAGAGTTCATCCTACGGTATCTTGTTCGCCATTATCCATAAAGGGATCGAACACCTCTGGACGTGTTCGGCTGGCACAGTATTTGACTTTATGTCCCCGTTTCAGTGTAGTTCTAGCGGAGAACGTAACGTTTTCAGTTTCCTAAAGTTGTTCGAGTCAAAGAAGTTGTATTTACAAATTTTGGATGAATACCACAATAACTTATTCCGATTTGATAGAACACTGTGAGTATTTTAAATTTTAAGTAGTTCATAATGAGGAAGTGAAGGACGAAACCTGATAAATTGTCTTATCTTCCTTTAATGAACCTTTGCTGAAATAAATCATATTTACGAGATTCGGTTACACACATCGATGATTACCTGGTAGTAGAAATTCATTAATTCGTTGCGGTTAGTGAAAGTGAAGACCAAAATATCATTCATGACCTCTTAGTGATAACCGATAATTCAGTAGATGAATATTCACAGTATGATGTATGTAAACTCAAAATAAGGTTTATCGTTATCCAATTTGAGAACACGTGTTGAAATAATCAATGCCCAGTGAATTCAAGGAACGATTTCAAAGTTCCGAATTTGTGTCCGTTTGATTCTCTAACACAGAGAACACATCTTATGAAACAACTGTGAACAACCTGCGACGGAAGTTTCCTGAACACCCTTCTAGACAACTCTCATACCAGGCTCTAACCCACTAGACCCAACGATGTGTCGCTTCAGTGTGTTTCAGTGTTTGTTGACCATACGCCTGCATGTCGTTAATTTTTTTAAATATAAAACTTTGGTTTTATCCACTCGGACTCACGTTTTGTTTTTATTCCCAAAGCTCCTAACATTATTCGTTTCGGTCCAACATAAAAATAGGAAGACGGAAGTGAAGACCTGCCTCCATCCCCAAAACAACAATGAGCCTATACATCGATGAAGAAACGGATACGGCAGATATCCTGCTACATAAGGCAATCATTTGGTGTGAAATCAGGTTCGCATTGCAAGTCTTTTCCGTACCAGAATAAATGCGAATCTTCCACAAATAAACAACATAAAAGGTCAAATTTTCAAGGTTTTTATTGCTACGCCCACGCAAACAATGCTCTCGTAACCCTGACACTTGTCAAACTGCTTGTAACTCCTGATAGCAGTTAGAATTAAATTATCGTAGTCGTACAGATTAGTTTTGCAAGTTATCATGTGTTTTTACAATGAATGACCCTTAACAGTGTGGAATACTGCTTCAAAAACTGTTCACCATCACGACAGAAAAGACAGCAGGTTACCGTGCAGGGAGTTACCTTTATGCGTAGGTATGCTAACGACACAACATCAACCAACTCTACCCACCTCAGCACTAGTTTGGATCGTCCAGTGAATCCTAGTAAAAAATCCTGTCATTTTGTTGTCCGTGATAGCAGGGAAGCTAAGACAAGATACAACAAGTTACAACCGACATATCAGACGAGCATCTAGTATCCACATTTGTCATTAAGTTCGACGACAATCAGTACCCGATTCGGATGTGGTTGATGTGAAAGTTGCCTTCAATCAGAATACAAGCAGCGTATGATAGAATTTGCACATGCGCATATCTAAAAGATGATATAATCAGTGCATGCACATGCAGAAGAGGGAATTTCATTCTGAAACAAAGCGGAATGCAAATCTTCCGGTTACCGTTGCTAGGGAAACACGGCTACATCTTGTCAATACTGAGATCATCAGCGTCATGGTGCCGGATATTTCGCCACGCTCCTCTCTCCAACCGCCTTCAAACGTAAGCGTCCCGCCGGTGAGGTTAAAATATGACGTTGATATTCATGGGTACTCTACTGCATATTAAAAAATGAACAATGGGAAATATTACCAGGTGACAGTCTTAGCTATTCTGAAAACCATCGTATCAGCTTTCAGCAACCTTTTGCAATATTTGTGACTGATAAAATCACTTTGCTAACAGGTGAAGGTATACTGATTCTTTCGAATTTGAACGTTACTGATGGGCTACGTAGATTTCGTACTAGTGCAAAGGGCAAAACTGATAATGGAGACCAGTGCAAGCACATCCATTAGCACAGTTAACAAGAACATTGCAATACAAATAATAGTTTATATAGTGTAAAGTATACAATGAAAGGTTGATCTGGTCTGCTAATGTTCAGTAGCCAAGATAACACGAAGTTATTTGGATGTGTGTCAAATGAGGCATCTGCAACAAACCGAACATATGGGAAAACAAAGAAATGCTTCTCAGACCAAAACCGTGGTAAGTACTTCACACCGTGGAGATTGTCAGAAAGATACCCACAAAACAGCTGGTAAGTAATCTTCTGGTGATTTGGAGATCTCAGCGTTACGCCTGAGCTCTTTCTGTCCATCGTATTCATTTTGATTTCCATATGAAACCACTTTTGTGTTGTAGGTCTAAGGAATACGGTTACTCAATTCATTCGTGATCCCTTCCATGCTAACATGTCAGTCAGTAATAACTGGTTACAAATCGTTAAACATTTGTGCTCTGAACCACTTTGCTGACCGTGTCCATATCACCGTGTCTTTTTAAGATTTATCAGTTTCAATTTGCTGCAACAACTTTATGCTTCATGCTGCTGATTCTGCCACAACTAAAGTGAACAACTTCGACATCTGTCACTTGACCGTCGTGTCCTAATGTGGTCAGGTAAATCAACCACATTTCATGAACAGTGTTCATCAGAGTGGTTCAGCTTTGAAACTAACAACTTCAGGGAGGACATACTGTCCGACTATCAACTAGAAATTAAGGGAATATGCCATCATTATTTTGCTCAGGATCTAATGTGTGTGCTGATTACCACGTTCCGGTATTTGTGGAACCACCAGCACCAAGATATCCGTGACAAACACCGATTCATTGTATTGATTCAATCAAATGGCAACAGTCTATGCCTCATGTCAATACTTGATGTGGTCAGGTAAGTTGTTTTGTTGAGTAAGTGAAATCATTTCAATAAATTGTCTAAATAGATCACTAACTGACTATTCAGAGTCCAGGTAGCATTTGTTAATCAGAGCCATTTGTAGCAATGACATTAAACCGTAAATTTACTTAAGAACCGAGGGCACAAGACTTTCTCAGTTCATTTGTTTGAATAATGCAGAAAGATTATTCTCGATCATCAGCATATTCATACGAGTTCACACATGTAGTGGGAGTACCAGCAAGTTTTCAGAGCACTCATATAGACGAACATGTTGATATGAGTGTTGGACTTGCTACAGAGAATTTAGGATCTCAAATATGTTTTGCATACGCAACCTCTCCCACATTGTACGCTTTTGAATGACTTTATTGGGACTGGAAATGACAGCTAACTGGCTAGTGTGGGAGCTGGGTCCATAAATTGAAACTTCCAACATTTAGCTTTGATCCCTTAGATGATTACTGATTTCTTGGTTGTCATTAAATAGACGATACTCAAATGTTGCCAGAAGTAGTGCTTGATCAAGTCCAAGGTTCGTCCAAGTGTGAAAGGCTTTGTATGCTACCGTTGTTCGTGACGTTCACGACAGACACAACCCGATCATTAGAATAGTTGAATTTCGACATGACAGAATCCTCAGTGGTATAGAAAATGAATAAACGGGGTTAATCAGACCTGCTTCGAAAAGAGTTTTGAGTAAACAAAAATCCCAAGCCACTTATGCCAAGCTCACTGAACTACCTCAACAAAACACAACAGAAATCCAGAGTTGACTGACGCTTTAAAAATCACCAACTACGTCCACACATACGGTGGATAGATCCTTGCCACTCTTGTATAAAGTAAAGACAGGCGAATTAAATTGGTGTAAACTTTGGCTGGAGTTTTCATGAATAGCTACCATTTACTCCGACAGGTATTCATAAAATTTTGTTTTACTTTCAATACAGACGTAGCTATCCGATTTCTCTGGACTATAGCATTGAGAGAAGGGCGACCCGAACGACTAGCCACCCAAGATCACTGGAAGACTAATAGCTATTGAATGCAGTTTCTACACGCACAATGACTCATTACTACCGGAAATAAGCAAGAGCAAAAGGTTTCAAACAAAAGTGTGTGAAATGTATCACGTTTTCATAAACCTATCAATCTATCAATTAGATTTGCCTATCTGTTAATAAAGTACAGCATACAGCGCATTAAGCAACACAACCACTCAACAGCACTTCGAATCAAAATGTTCATGGCAGTCAATACTGGGACTCAGTCCAGAATTACCATGAACAGATCCCAAACAGTCCAAAAGAAATCCGGCAGTACAAAGTTCTTTCTTTAAACAAAGATGTGTATAATTGCTGTTTAAAATAAACGATATAGTAGTAGAGTAAGAACATCTATTATTTTTTAGTCATAATTCACTGAAGTAAAACAGAAAATGACCATTTTTGTGCCTAATTGACTTTAAAATAATGTACCCCATATTCTGTGTATGACCAGCTTCCGTACGAACAACCGGATAGGCATATACCTGTAAATTGAATCAACCAGTTGATCCTAGAAGCTAAAACACACTGAAAGATAGTAAACTCGTCACAGCAACACACCACAAGTTGACACTATCGCTTAACTTCCCAACAATTACGCAAAGTTTAGGATAAAATAAAGAAAAATAGATGAGAATTAGTTAAGGAAACTCTGTTTGGTCTGAACTCAAACATTCGAAACCAAGGTGCACATACCTAGCAAACAATAGACGAGTTGCAATTAAGGGCAAGGTGCCATGACAAACTTCCTGCGACTTTCATCAGTTGTACTAGTTTGACAAACAAAAATAACACAAGACTAGTTGACATTCCAAAAAAATGAATGTGACACATCTTTCCTAAGACACAAGCAACGATTCGTAATTATCTCTGTCAGATGGTTGACTGGTCATATCGTATCTTGTAATGATGAATTGGAAATTCGGTAAAATTATGGATTAGTTTTAAGAATGTGTGAGCAATCATCATCAAAATGTGTAATTTGTTTAAAATAATCAAAGACATTGGGTTTATGCTATTTATGTGAAACTGTGAACCCCTTGTTCACAATTTGTTCTCGTTTAATGCTTTTATTTAACACTCTCAAGTTGGCCAAAGTTGACTTATTTGTTATTCGTTCTCATTCTCTTTTGCATCAGCCATCCGAATTGAAACTGGAACGTTACTCTTCAGCGTAACATGAAAAATTCCGAGACTTTTTATAGAAGAGAATATTATTTATCACGATGTTTGTGTCGGTTTACAGAGCATTATGACTATGTTCTATTTAAATAAATAACTAAAATCAAATTTTTCCGAACAGCACATAAGAAAATAAGATACACTTGCTATCTTAGAACCGACTGTCACGTGAACTGGCAAACGACTATTCAACTTCGAGATTTTCACGCCGTCTATATGAATGGTTTGAGAATGTGGATAACAGCAACATTGAAACGAGCTGTGAACGCACCAAACAAACCTTTGAATGTTAAAAATGCCCATCCTAAATTGAAACATACCGGACAGTTGATGTCGACTTCGCTCATTTATTAGACTGTATACTGTCACTTAAACTAACTATTCTGCGGTTGTAACTGCGTACTTTGACAATACCACGTTTAATCTGCAGTCGAGCTCCGACGAAGTTCAGTGTAACAGAATGGATAGATAAACGCCCAAGTGGGACATCCCTGACGTCTGTAAGTCAACTAATAACGGTAAGACAGGCTGACTGACCCATAACAGTGATGGTTCGTAAGGAGAGCGAGCGTGAAACATGAACCAAAAGCCTTCATAACGACATGATATAAGATTATCGAAGATTTAAGTCAATCTGTAAACCACTGTGAAACGGTGGCTAACACATCATCATAATGAAGAAACATGTGTGGGTTGTTTCATTCACTGACGGTTACTCATCAACTACTTTAGTTTTTTACAGTCTTGGCTTAATATAACTGACAGTGGTATTCTAATGGGTAAGTAATGGATGAGTACGATTCCGACAATGATCCATCAGCCACAAGCTTGGGCGGGTGGGCTGTGGTGACTGGGGTTAATAAGGTAGAAACAGCTGTTCGTTATCTCGTCAGTTGACACTGGGACCGGCTAACTAAACATTTTTTTATTTATAACGTTGAGCTTCATAACTAATACGTACTTTGGCAAAAAACCTCGCGTTTATGGTCACAGGCTGTTCCACGATCTAATAAGCGTCGACAACTAGCGCATTTGAAACATAACCGATGAAAAGCCTTCCCAACTGCATCCACACGTTCGTTCGCGAACACCAAATCGGGACAGTTGGCACACCGTACTGCACCTCCATGTGAACTGACCCAGCGAGGTCTAGCTGATCGATAACCATGGGCCATGGAGTCGTCCCAACCGGAGAACTGTTGTTCTCGACTGCAAGGGCTGTTTGGTGAATGATAGCCGTTTTCTGTGTAGTCACTTGTCACATAAGCCGTCGAGTTGTACGCCGATCGTTCTGGGGATAACCGTCTTGTTCGCGGCTGAGATCTTGAGCTGTGATAGTGTGGAATAGGTAAAAATTGATGGTAAAAGTTAACACTGATTGGTTGGCAAAAAGTGGTATCACTTTTCCTGTTTGATGTCTACCAGACTTTCTAGAAAAATTATTAAACGTGAAAAGATTAATCAAGACAAAGATCAACGTTTAACTATGGTGATATGTAGAAATATTTGTTACAAGTTGATGATAAGTGGTATGCGATTGACAATAAGCGACCTAGTCATCTGGAATCAGACAGAAACTTAAAAACCAATCGAAAGATTATGAAACATCCGGTATATACTGCAGTGTGCGGAGTTGAGCAGTGGATTTTAAATGACATTGAGAGGCGAGGTAACAAAAACAGACATACTAACCCACTTACGCACACCAGTAATCTAGGTATTCTGGCAATGATGAACGAGCATTTGGAAATGAGCTGAGAGATTTGCATACGCTAATTGTTACCGCCTCCGCAAGCCAAGTAAGCCAGTGATTTTATTTGCATGAGGTGTTTGAAAAGTTTTCTTAAAGTCCAAATGAGATCTCCAAGTTGGTGATTTGCGGGTCATCAACGACACCGGCTCATTAAGGCGTATCTGGACATGCTAGATGAGTTTGGCTATCGTTGCAACGAGTGCCATCTGATGGACACACACTGGAATGTGTTTGCTGATCAGTACGGATAACTGCCGGTTAGTCCTATCTCTGTAAATGGGTGAGAATTCGCCAGAAAATTCGCAGACTGCATAGTATGCGATTAGAGTAGGGCTTTCAATGATAAGGTTGAAGTACAGATGGAGTTGGTTTTCAACAGGTTTCATTGGTTGAACCGCGTAGAACATGCCTCTCACAGCTACATCGTAATTCATTTAGAATAGGATAGTGAAATCATCTCACCGGCAATGAAATCGGAGAAGAAATCTCAGTCTTGGAACCATAGATTTCCTTAACATAACAGGCTTTTGTCCGCTAGATCTCTCAACAAATTCTGATTGGTAAGGATAGTAAGAGCTACTTGAATGGATTCATCAAACAGAGTGTAACAGGATTCTCAGCGAAACCCGCCTGTATCGGATAAGTAAAAAATCATGGAATTGCAAGTAATGTTCTGCTCGGTGAACAAGCCGTACAACCACATAATAATCAACTTACTGCGGCTCATTGAAAGATGGAGATCCCTCTAGGTTCATGCAGTCAGTGGTAATTAACAGGTAGAAACCTCCTCTCTTAGTGCTCCGAATAAAATGTGATCACTGAAAGCATTGGTAACAAATGTGAATTGAGGTGAGTACACCCACTCGTTTTATCATTTTATTTTACATATAAACCCTCATTTCAGTCTGCATCACATGGGATAAAACGAATCTTGCCCCAAAGACGGACTGCGTGAAGAGCGTTTTCAGAAATCCTTTTTCAGTTCAAAAACATTGACTATTCGTGAGTCAGATGTGTGATATGTACATACAGTGAGCTCACTTTGACGTTTAGATAAATTTTCACTAACCACCAAATACAACAGCTGCTAAAACAATTTCCCGTAACCATAGCTACTGTCGTCAGCTTTCCGATTGGCCGTGTTCTACACAGGTTACTGATGCCACAATACGTGTGCAACAATAAACATTGTCTGGAATGGTTCCAGTTTGATCAGAAAACAGTGAACTCACAATGTTGACGATTGAAAACGGTAAATCATTGAGACTAGAATGTGCACATGGCCATGCGGCCGTGTTCGGTGGGATGTGGAAAAGTATGTGGCGAAAAAAAAGAGAAAAACAAATACTGCGATTACTAATCAGTTACCGGGAATTTTGGTAATGTTCATGTTATATTAACCAAAATCCCCTTCAGTGACCAAATTATCACCCAACAGGTCTAATTATATAAGTGAATTCAGCCGGCCGGATAATCCTGAAATTTCTCACGAAGGCGAATGTGGCTGAGCGTTTACACATGACAATTTAGTTGTGCCTAACGCGAGATCACTGGCTCACTGGTCAATACAGATGTCTCAAGGGAACGTAGATCGGAGTTCAAATCTCGGCCGTGACAAGGATATGCTTTGGTGATGAGCTCTTGAAAGAGAAAAACCCAAAAATGGTGCCTTTTCAAAAAGGACTGGTTGGAAAGCCTTCCACAATGTGAAATAATTCATTGTCAATTGGAAGTGCTCAATCTGGTATAATTGATGAAAAGCTGTGTGGTTGGACACGAGCCCCCTCAAATGATCAGCCTTTATCGGCAATGACCAAAACGACACTTATAAAATACTTCATCCTGACCACATTAAAAGAGGTAAAAGTTGTGCACCAGTCGTTCCAATCGCCTCGTCAGGAGCGGCGCTCATGAAGCCGAAAGTTTAACGAACTAAAGCCACAACCTGGTATGCAAAGGATGTATTTTGATTTGTGTTTCGATTGACGGCTAGAATTCGATGGCCAAATTCCCGTCTGACAATGTTTAATATGCCACAAAAAGGTGTTCTGCAGATTGAAGTACCAGGTGAACCTGATAAGGTTTAAATTGAGCAGGGGAGATAAGGCAGCAACAGAAATGGCAAAATGCGGCAAACAAACAATGATCAATTATTTTTTAAAATCCAACTTGCACACCTAACGCACTGAGCAATATCTATGATTATCAAAACAGTTGAGATATGGTCAAACCTTATCGTTTGAGCGGTCACATTAATCATAGGACAACGCACAAAGAAATGGTTGCTCATGTCTTACACAGGTCTTTCATCGAGATGGTCACCTGATACCGTACGTGTATGGTTATGTTACGAATGTAAATGTCACCTACTATGCTGTTTTCAATCCGTTCATTAACAAGATCAGTGCGTTACACACCGAACACAACGTGTCACGAAACTGAATAGGAATGGCCACTGTAGGTCAGACGATGAGTAGGTTGCTGTGAAAGCTAGACCTCTGTGATCAAAAGGAGTTTGTTGAGACGTAGAGCCTCCTAAAGGCTACAGTTAAAATGACGCATGTAACTGTCAGTAATAACAGACCAACAAAACACGGGCCACTTCACTATTTCATTCTTTCAATTCCCTCTCTATAAACTGAGGCATGATTATACAGGCTTGTAAACAGGCTTCTCATCTACCACCTTGTTAACATGACTAATTGGTTACAGATATTGAATGCTATAATCTAAATATCATTTCCAGTTGACTACAGCTTTTGCCTTCATATAGATTCTTTTGGTAGTTCCATCCAAAGGGAAGCATTAACCTCGGGGTTCAGTCAGGGTGTGAGTTAATGATGCAACCGCTAAGAATGATGTAAAATGGTCAACAGACGAATTCTGCCAGACAGCATATACAACAAATCGTCCATAACATCTGTGGGGGTATATCGATGGTTCACGCAAGTTCTTAATAATCATATGGCCACAACAAACATTGTAGGCTTTACTTCAACAGTAAAACAGGTGTAGATTAATCATTAAAAACCAGTAAGCCTGTGAGCAGAACATTGAAAACTAAGGCATCTGTACACAGACAAACAAGCAATCTTGCGACTACCATCATCCCAGCTTATTAATTCTCTCAGTTCACAAACAACTTAGGCATGTAAGGACAACACACGCGACCCAATTACGCAACATTGTCTCTAAATTCTCCACTGGCAGACTTTGTGAATTCCAAGCTACCCAGCCTGCAGCACCAACACGACATAGAGTTACCAAAGTATGATGGGACATCAAGTGCAATTTAACCTATGTTATTCGTCCACACTGACGTAATTTAGATCGGTAGACCGATGGCTACGAAAAGAAGACATAACCTAGTCAAATATAAGTTAGCATCCACATTCCACAGTTACATCTACATTCTAGAATGTTGAATAACCCGTCTCCTAACCGCTTTTTGATAGCCTCGATAAGTGACATTCAACATAAGAATATCAGTACGGTTAATCTTTTCTATGTCTATTGATCACGGTAATTGTTGCACAAACTGATTTATCGAAACAGTTCATGCAAATTTACCCTAATAAGCTACAGTTGTCCATGCATCAATTGATGTGTACGTCAATCTTCGAGTTTGGATGAATACGCCAAAATTAGGTCAATCTAATAAGACAACTTGTTGTCATGGTTACCATTCATGGAAACAGATGGGGCGTGTTCTCAATATGGGCCATTCACGTAATCGGATAGTTCGCTGTGTTCTATAAACGGGATGGGATTAATACCGTGACGGTTCAACAACGAAAAACCAGTATCAAAATTCAGTTCAAAAACCTAAAACTTTCAGGAACGTTGCTTTCTTGCCTATACAGTGAACATCGACCATTTCTAGTTTATCTTGCGAGCATGGTAAGCAACATTTACGAGTTTAGACAAATTTTCTCCCTTAACCTGAATACAACTTTAGCTAGCCAGATAGAAAGAAGTGAGTAACTGTCGTTCATTCATGTGTGCTTTCGTCAATAGGAAAGTCTGCAGAAAGACTACCCGGACGAGAGTATTTGTACTTCGAAGGCTGATGTGTAGTACAATACGATAGAAGACCAATAAAAACACTTTTTCGCGGAGTACCGAAGCTATGCACAAAAGGCAGTCTATCGCTACAAGTGACGCAAGTGAACAGTACCCCATCGGGAAACACAGGGGCGTCTATAGTTATTGGAGAATGATAACAGATTCAAAGCTTTCGACGCACTCCCTGGCATTTTTGGAATAACCGGAAACATAGAGCCTTCGGCTAGTAGACGTTACAATCCTGTTGTCTTTCCAAAAACAATGTGCTCTGGATCGATGGCTATCCTGACAGTCAATCTTCTCATGTTTTTTTTTACGTTGATGACTGTCTGTTTAATCTTTTGAGCTACGGTTCCCTAACTTTGCCCTACTGTCTAAGATTAGTTACGTTTGAGCAGAAGGTAAAAAACGTTACTCCGGAGAATACGACACAGGTTTTCTTTTTATCATCATCATGGGAAAGAAAACTGCATCTGCGTGTTCCACTGAGAATAAAATTTGTGAGGCATTCCGTAAGTGACAGCAAGACGCTGACAGGTTTAACTAAGACAAATTGATCTTGAACAAAATAATTGACGTAACGTATATTGGCTTATTGATTAGGCAAATACATTGAAGCAATATACTAATATAAAGGACAAACATGTACAGACAGATAGAAAAAACGGCACACGTCTGCTGACCTGTGAGTGTATGTAAACAAGTGATCCGGTTAACTCATGCATTTGCGCTGATCGAATAACATTTTGAACATCTCAGCCAGTGGACGATCGTAACAAACAAAACATTAGACAATGCGTTCCAGTGTAGGCAAACTGAGAATAATTCTTGCGAGCACACAAAGAAAACTACCTAGCTGAAACCCAATTTAAAGATAATCCCCTATATTCGCTCGTATCTGGATAATCAGAAAAGGTCAGTTGGTGGGTGGACAGGTGGATGGGAAATGTTATCAGCAGTGTAAACAATCAATAAAGTTGTGCAGTTGAATGCAGTGAACAATACTGAAGTTTTGTCTATCGTAAATTGTATTCGTTGTACACAAGAGAAGTGTGGTGGTACACATGTTCAACTTTGTAAGCTATAACGCAGGCTATGGTGAACCAGTTGGCCCCTGTTGATTTCTATCTTTCCTTCCTGCAGGACGGATGTGAAGCCATATTCGTCGACGTCCTCAGGAGGATTGCAGTAAACTTGGGCTTACTTCATGTAGCCACCGATGTACCATCTATCTACTCACTACGTAATACCTGAATCGTTGCTGAAAACCTAGCTCAGCGCACTCGAATTCGAAAGGTCCCATCACTAATGAAATATATTTGGCCTCTTAGTACTAGTTACTTGTGTGTCCACTGCGAACCGTTTGTGGAAATATTCAAGTCTGGGAGAACCAGCTGACGGTCTTGGGTTGGAAGGCATTAGTCATATCAAGTCCAGAGTGTTTTATGCACCATAAGAGGTTAGGTTAAAGCATTTTACATATTCGCATCATCAAACGAACGAGAGCTAGCGAAACAAGCAGGGTTCATGGAATAACAAAAATCGTAATAACATTTATGGAAAGTTTAATCAGCTACCACAGTCAGGAAACGTTTTAGCTGCACAATGAGCATTTAAAGAAGAGTACAACGTAACACAACACACAATCGTTGTTATGTCTGCTGTTTAACAAACCTATGGTCATGGTGTACCGCGTTTTTAGCTCAACTTTGAATATCCGCTTTGTTTTGCCGATTGGCATGTGCCAACCTGAGACACCTAATGCCGACTTCATATCCAATTCCCGTTCAATAGCAGAATGTACAATACAATCGTGCATGTGGTACTGCACCACAACTGTAAAACATGATTTTTCGGCTTCGATTATGTTTACAGGCTATCTGTTTGTGACAATCTTTGTTTGCGTAGCATTATCAGTGTGCAATGGCAGCGCCAAGCAAACAACGACGCAGCGTAGCGACGCATGTTGAGGATTAAAAAGACCCACCTTTAAGCAAAATAGTGATATTTCGCCGGTTAAGGTGATTCGAACACATGTTACGTTTGCATACTTAACGTCTACTATAGTGCGCCTTGTTTACACTCTGTAGGGTCGAACTGAAGTGACAGTACGATTGGACAAGCATCCAGTTTAGTATTGATTGACTCTGCCAGGATTTCCGGGGAAGGGTCAAAAAATGCGTAATATCGTTAGCTAAAAGCATCGTAGAACGGGAGTGTCTTTATGTTTGCCGTTGTGGTCGTCTCCAACAGTTACCATGTAAACAGCCTTTCAAAAATAAATAGCAAAGCTTAAAAAATCACTGAAGGTATCAAAATTGTATGAAACAGATAAAAGTATCTTTTTCTGCCCATGTTACCATTATACTGTCTGCTCTGTCGAAAGTCTCGTATATTGGTCTATCTGTTATTTCTATTAACTTTATTCGTTTCATTGCTAGAAAATTAGCGCTCGATATGTTGTCAGATTTGTAAAATAGTACTAACTAGGATAACAACTTTTGCGAAACCGAATGATGCAAGCAAATGTGGTTGAGCGCTCACATCTGATAATGCCCTCATGCCAAACATAAGCTCAATGGTGCAGGAGTCAACAAAGACTGCTTCATGAAAATGCGCACCTGGTCGTGCCAAAGACATGCACGAATGATTAGATCAAACGAAAGCAGAACTGATGTTAATGCTGCTTTCTGAAAGAGAATGCGAAGCATGCGACCAAACGTGGATGAAGATCATCCTATAATACGAAGTTCTATTGGTTGATGCTTGAATAGAACTGCAGGCAGACCACTGATGTGGAATTCCACTGGCTGAATTGATCATTATATAACAAAACAGAAGATAAGCAACCTCCTTGTGAAAGGAAACTCTAACTGTATCCAGGAATTCGGGGGGAAAAGTTTCGAGTTAAAAGAAAAGTTCCACCTGGTGATTATGGATTTCTCCCAACGGTTACACTTGGTGCGATGAGAGTGAAAACTGTTTCACTAACAGAAAACCTCTTATCAGCTTAAGCACTTAAGAAAAGGATGCTCAAGACTATGATGTTCCTTATGACAATGCACGAAATGAAACTGAGTAGATAGCAAATCAATGAACTGCTAACTTCAAGTGTAATCAGCGTAAACGTCGAATTTCAGAAAATGTGCATTGAAAAATAGTCAAGTTACTGGGGAATGAGAAAGCAACGCCAGGGAAAAGGTAGAAAGTAAAGCATTCTATCATTGTGGACGCTAGGTAGAAAACTGACAAATAGGCAAACAAAATCAGAAGCAGATAGAACAGAAAAAAGCATGTCGTACACTGGTTCAATAAACAACTGACTATGGATGAGCAATTAAACATTCTACCAGCAACTCGCAAATTATGAGCGTTTACATCGGAATAATCAGAGGCGTCAAATCGTTTGCTAATTTTTACAACATCGTTTAATTAAGATCTCAAGTTTACAGAGTCAGTCTAAACTCGAGACGCATCAATCTTGAACAGTCCCTAATTGATATTGAGCGCACGTAAACGTTCAACGCTATTAGACATGGCAAACGAGAACCTTCAAGTATTTGAAACAACAGTCGAAAAGGTGTAGTTGGAACTATTTTGAAGGCTGGAATAACAGCTGAATCATTCAGAGTGCAAGCATCCTCTACGTGCAACGGGTTGTATGCCTGAAGAAAGTGGCGCTGCGTTCATATCAGGCATCTGATGGTACACGTACACAGTAACGTATACCCAGAACAGACAAGCGGAAAAGCATGGTTGCGGCCGGAAGCCTGAGAGGAGTCACACGATCGTTTACAATTGTAGCATAAGGATCGACAATGCAATTTCTGTTACTCTCGTTTAGTTAATAACACTAACCAACCAATTGTTGTACCAGAACATTGATATCATCAAGTGTCACAATAATGATTGCCCGGAAAATCATGGTGCAGTAACGCAAGAGCTCCAAACCCACAGAAATGAGTCTAATTATTTGTTAGAACCTATTCGTTTTCGTCAGTTTTATGAGGGAGATTATAAATATCATGTAAATATGTGCCGCATTATTGGTATACCATTAAAAATTGCCGAGAAGTCTACTCTTGAGAAACAACTGACCGAACTCGAAGAGAACACTCAGGAAATAATGTTGGGTTTCAAGTACCTTAGTAAATGAGAAAAAACAAAGTGATGAACACATTTTCGAAACATTCGTCATCACATGAATACATTTCTAGATAAGTATTGATTAAACTAAATAGTTCGGATACTAAGGGTTACTGAAACAACATCCAATTTTAGCCAAGTCACTGAGAGAGAGCGTTAGTTTACAATTTGTGCGACGGTTGGTGAACAAGACGATGAGGGCAAAAGAAGATCAATCATCTGAATTAATTTTTTATTGTTGTGAACCAAGAACACGTATGGCACACGGACTATTTATTCAGGAAAGAAACAGGATTATGCATTTCAACAAGACAACATACAAAAACACTCATTTGCGTATGGTATTGGGCCCAGACGGTCACGGTTGCCACATACTTCAATGTTCCTTCACGTTCTTCTACGTACCAAGAACCATTGCATGTGATGCTGCACTCCGATGTTTCTTGTTTTATTTTCCCTGCGATTACTTCAATGTCAATCTGGCCCCCACTACTGAATAGCAGTGATGGGAGTAGTTTATCATGATCGCTGTTCCTCACTACACTTATGATTACAGAGTATAGATTGATGCATACTTAATCGTATTCGCTAAAGCAGTCGATATGTGGCAGTATTGCACAAAACGTTTGCTGAACGCTCTGAACAACCGGTTAAGGAACGTTTCAGCCAGGTGAACATCAACTGTACCAGTTGCTGCTTTCTCGAATCCACTCCGATCGTATGTTAGGTAAGGCTTCATTAGTTGTTTGTCAAATTACCCTTTCCAGTGTCCAATGTAATCCGCTGCACAGCAGTAACAGGAATAAGAATTGCCATGTTACGAGTGTGGATAATTTCGTCATCTTTCACGTTATGAGTCAGAATGCGAGTATGCGTGAAACATGTTCGTTACATCGTACCGGGAAAACTAATCTGTGGTGCACCGTAGAGCCTGAGATGTGGAATATTAGCTGTTATCAATAGTAAACGGTACATTTAAGCAAACAGGTATTCCGTAATTAGTCATTAGTATTTTGAAGATTATGTGCACAAGGCAAATTCACCCTTACCGGTTTATGAGATAGCGAATAGGCTTTCACTTTTGCTGTTAAAATACCTATGATATCCTGTCCAAGTTAGCTTTCTCTTGATAGGTCGCATTAATTAACCGATCGGTCGTTGCATTGGATCTACACAGGAGTTAAATGAGCTCTTCATTTCGCCTACTGTGAACCCGATTGTGTGTCTGGTTAGACGTGTGTAACACCTCGTCGGCATTACATGCGGGTAGACAGTAGTAGAAATAATGGCAACCAAAACACAGGACATCAACTGAGCTGACTATGCCCGAATTTATGCATGAGTATATCAACTGGCGAACGTCTGACGCAGAATCACGGTGTTTTCAATCGAATAAAAATAAGTGATAAATATCAGTTGTACGAGGAGTGTTTAGTTAAGGGGCAATTTTTACAGAGAGGCCATTTGAATCGATGATCCAACGTTAAACATAACAGATTGGTCGCACATGTGGTTCAAGGTTTTTATTAGAGTGAATGTATGTGAAAAATAACACCGTCAGAGAATCACGTGAACAATTCATCGGCGTTATAGCCTCTTATTGATTTCTTCAATTCGACTTTGTCCCTAAGACTAGACTGATGAAGACGTTGGTCTACAGGATCAGCAACCACAACTTGTCACTGCGCAACGATGCGTCAATGGCAATTACACAAGTCGAACTTCGGTCTTTGAGGACGGTTCAGTTCACTAAGAGTGGGAAATCTTTGGCAGAGACACAAATGAAGCTGTATATTTTATCCAGTCAAACGTGGATTCCATAATAAATATTTATTGGTGATAAAATAAGCAGTCAACTGACAAAGTAATTTAAAAAAGTCGGTCTAAAAACAACATGCGAATATGTTGATAATAGCTTCCGACCAATAATGTGGATGATTACATGTCGTCCGACCCAATTAGTGTTAACAGGATAGCCCCACTTACCCTCGCGGGCTATCTCTGTTCGATGAATACCGTTTATCTCTAAAAGGAAAGTGTAATTCGTTCACAGTAATCCGGCAGGATCAAGAATACGACCCAGTAACCAGTACCAGTAGAATGGGGTATGCGAAGATTAAGACGGGAATAGATTTCAAACAGTCAACATGATTTGGCAGTATTGTAGAGAAACATGTAACAAAGAAAATCATCATCATCAGTGGTTCACACTATAAGGAACAAAACAGACACTGTATAGGAAAAGAGAGAAAAAGAAGGGAAAGGGGAGGGGACCTAACCACTAAAAATAGATACGTCTATATTCAAACATTCAACATCAATGCGCCTATACCTTGCAAACAAACAACCAAGCTGTAGTTGAGAGTGGGGCATCATTAACAAGACAACTTCCTTGCGGCTTTCACTGCCTCGCGTCATTAAATGCACTCACTTAACAGACAACTTGACCAAAAAACAACATTCAAGCCACCGAGCTTTATTAGCCGCCATCTCACTTAACGTTTCAAGCTATCCACTCTGTGAATCGCGAGTGCCTCAGCCGGGAAGATGAACACGATCTACAGTGGCCAACCTGATGATGAACTATTTCATTTGTCTACGCCAGGTCATCACCTGTCTACCTCACACCTTACGCCAGTCGACCGTAGCATCCGCAACGAGCGCAGCTGTAAGGATTGAACGAAAGAACTCGTTTGACAATCGGTGCCAAACACCCGATTCCTAACTTCCTCGTTGCTCACTCGCTGGTGCCACTCGATGCGAACGATGGAATGCAGACATCGGTGGTCAAACACCAGGAGACGGTTCACGTCCTCTACCCTGAGTGGTCAGGTTTCGCTGCCGTATAGTAATACAGCCCTCACCATTGTCTGGTATGCGCTACCCTTAAGCTTCAGAGAGATACAACTTTGTCGCTATAGGTGCCTCAGATTAGCGAACACCGCCCTAGCCTTGGAGATACGCGCTTCTATTTCATTCCCTACACCACTAATGCAGGTTCTCAGATGTACAAACCAGTCAATAACCTCCATAACTTAATTATCTAACAATAAATACATGTAATCACTAGAATAGTTGTGTCTTCTCAGTGCTGACGCCGTATACCATTTATGCTAGCCAATCGGAACGACTAGAGATAAGAGAGATCGTAAGCGTTAGTTACATTTGAACCTTCGTTGGCTTTCGTGACACCGATTCGGTTCACTTAGTTATAAATCATCACCTAATTTCTTGAACCTTTCCAGATATCTTTCATGACAAATGTGCAACACGTGCTCAGCAATTTTGCAAAGTTTAACTAATGTCCGAGATTCAAGATTATTTCGGGAAAATTTCGTATTTCACTGGTGGTTTCCATTTATTCCAACTTTTTGCTATGCGCAATTTACCATATGTAAGTCAGTGAAGTTTCATTGTGATTACACAAATACGAGTTCTCTCAACCGCTAGAGAGTCTTACTAGCGTAGCAAAAGTGAATGTAACGTCGCTTGCTTTTTTGTTGAAAAATAATGTTGACGATTACATCGTTGAAAGCCGTAAAATTAGCCACTGATGCCCCTTTCATGAATGTAATGGAAGTAAAACATTCCTATTCGCTCGATCTTCTGACACTAGTAAAACATGAAGTTACTCTACGAGAAATTTTTCAAGGCGACCTTCGATAATCGGTGTAACCATCGTTCAACCCAAAAATGACCTTCGGTCACTTGTGCCTGAGCAAAATTCAGGGGTTTTATGAAACAGTGCATAAGCTATACTTGTTTGGTAGTGGCTAACATGTGGTTTGGATGTTATCGCTAATTTATATTGTCCAGTTCACTCGAGCTGTTGGCGAACTATGACCTATACGTCTGTTTCCAGCATATTTCATATAGTATTAGGGAAAAGGGTTTTACGATACAATTTGTGCCTACTCTAACATATTACACCAGAGTGATCGTATACGAAATGAGAATGGTCATAAGCAGTTTTTCTCTTTCAAAGTCTACTTGGCTAGGAGGCCAGATTTTCTTATTATCTTGTAGAATTACTAACGCAATCAAAGATTAGAAAACTCCGAAGAATGAAAGGGAATTTCAAGAAAACACGCTTTCGCCGACAAAAAAAATATTAGTTTATGGGTTTTTTTTGGGTAATTACACATTTGGAACAAAATTTATGTTTGTGACAAGTTTTGCTGAGTGAAAAAGCGTTGACAAATTTGCAACTGACTCGGATTTTTCGGAGCCAAATCACAAAATTTGTATTACAAACCAGGACGATAGAAATACTAACGACTGGGTAGATCAAAACTTCAGCACTCAGTGAGCTGAAATCTCAGATGAGCGCTAGTGTGTGCACTAGAAAGCAGACGGCACCAGTCGTCCTTTGTTAAATCATGTGTAAATGTCTCATGAAAAAAAAACCAGCAGGCTAATTTTCCTTCATAAGTTTCGGTATTCATCACCACGGTAGCACACCAAACTGATACTTAACTACTAAGTAGTTTGGCAAAGCAATGAACATGGAAAGAATCCAACTGTAAGAAACCTGGACTAATCAAGCAATAATCTGTACAAGTGAATGGAAGCTTCAGCATAGAGTGCGTGGTGTATCAAATAATGTTTTAACACCCTGAGTGAAAGACCTGATGATTTTATAAGCCGATTCAGAGTGTGGGTTGTGGCGTCCTTTGATTCACTCCATCAAAAACCTGTCTTCCAACCACCACAGTGTTCAGCCTCTAACGTCATCCACAGCGTGCGTGTGAGTGCAAACATCAATTTCAATGTACCACCAGCCGAGTAGACTGAGGGTTAGATTGGTGTAACTGCAACACCCCTAACACAGAACTTTGCGATCGGTTGACTTGCAAAAGAAGCGTCACACTTCAGTCTCATTCACTGATTAAGACTCGTTCATAAAGCAACTTTTCTATCAAACCAACATGAAATCTCCGATTACAATGTATGTAAACCAGAACTGTTCGATTTACACGTGGCCGCTCACAAGCCAATCTAGAATAAATAATAAAATCAGAACAACAGAATACAATTGTTCAACTGCCACAAAATGGTTTGGTAATAACAGTTCACACAACGTACAAACTATATAAATTCGATCTCGGATTGCCTAACCACTGTCACAGAATTTTCGTTCAGTAAAGTTACCGAGTAAGTCAATGACTTCCCTTTACGAGGTAAATCGAGAACAGCTGAAAAGCGTTTTTGCTTCTGTATTAGGCGTTATCCGTTACATCAAATGAATACCCTTTATTTAATATTAAACACTGTCCTTCCTTGATCGCGTCCAATAAATTTTACTGTACAGGAAGGAAGGTTTAGTTCATCTGAGCATCCAGCTTAAATGACTCATCTTGCTTACATCGACTTCGGAGTTGGAAGCGACTTGCTGGGAGAATATCGTTGGATTCTTTGTCCCAATCTTGGAACATAAACCGGTTCGTTAAGTAGTTTTGTTTTTGATGAATAATTTATTTGATTAACATAAGACAGAAGTGAACAGTTTTGTAGATGACTCAGATGTACGGAGTCACGCCGTGATTGGGCGTGTCAGGTTAACAAAATGTACACATTCAGTAGGAATTTGCGTGTAACCTCCAACCGACAAAAACGGTAGCAAAAGCGGCAGTAAGTAAATAAGCTGCCAGTGAAACTGAATATATGCATTTAGAAGTATAATTAAACGCCCAAGATGTACGTAAAAGATTGTACAATCAGAACAAACGATAATGTACAGCGTCAATTACGTATAATATTACCGGTGTTCTTCAAAAGTTTCTACCTACCGACCGAAAGATAGTCAGTACCAGAGGGAAAAAAACCTAGCAGATGAATTTCGTTCATCGTACTCATCAAGAAGCTTTACAGTTATAGGGTTCCTCACTACAATGACAAAGAATATCCCGGAATAAAAATATCATCCGAAGTAACCAAGAAGAAATAGCCGAAAAGAGCAAGATTAAGGAAACGATATATGAATAGTGTGAGCACAAACATGTCACACATTGCGATATTTTTCCACATGGGATAGCGGTTTCAATCAACGACTTGTATTCTCCACCCAGCAGGGATCACCTGTCGGGTTTAACCAAAAGAATGATCCGTGTCACGATACCTCAAAACCAAGCTACTGCCTACCCAACTTGTGATTTTACCCAGCTGCTTGTGAGCTCGGCTAATCATACCCGGCTTAGTAAGCATACACAGTAAGTGTCCCAGCCAACAAAAACACAGTAGTTACATAACTCGTAAAAATAAGTTGCAGTATGCAGGGTGTAGGCACCTTGATGCTGAATGTTTGAGTATAGACGAAGCTATTTTTAGTAGTTAGGTCCATTCTTTTCCCCTTCTTTTTTTCTCTTCTTGTACAGGGTTTGCCATTTTCATAGTTTTGTGGCAGTCAAGCATCAGCGAGAATCACTGATGTAATACTGTCTACGATGATGATGAAGAAGGGTTTCTCCAAAATACGTGCTGGAGAACTGCTATGTTGATCAAATGACGATTCTATTTGGTATGGGTAACTGAGAGCGACGGCTATGCTCAATCACAGCAAGTCAACCTACACTTGCATTGCACACAGGTCATGTGCCCGAAACATTAACATTACGCACACTTTCCTTAGGGGATAAATAAACGTTCATCCGAAGCCATAGATGACGGAAGTTGCCGGAAACAAGTACTGTCAAATTTATTGGAAACAGTGGTGTCCGTTGTCACTCCTGAGGAAGACCATCGGAGGTGGCTGGAGCGTTCAGTAATATAATCTGTTCGTAGCGTTGTGTTCTTCTCAATCCAACCTTACCGCCAAAACTGTGACAAACTGTTTGATAAATAAGTAATATGAAACGAAGCAGATAGATCATAAACTGATGAAATGATGCTAGCTAACTGGATAAAACGTGTTCAAGTCGACTGTTTGCAGAAAAAAAGGTATATGGAATGTAAATGGTCCAGTCACGAAGGTACATATTGTATTCTGAAGGTACCAAGTACATTCCATAAAAATAATTTCGGTCATTCAACTTATTCAGTACAATCTGTACGTCTTCCGTGTTGCAAAACCCATGACAGAAAAAAATGTGACCAATGAGCCCCCAATCAAAACGGAATTCTGCCTTTCCATTGTGGATCGACATTCCTAATGTGTCTGAGTTGTGAGCTGAAAAATCTGAAACCTGAGTACTGAGGTTATTCGCGTACGTTGTATGTAATGTGATCTTTTCCTTTTTAAACGTGTTCTATGCTGACTTATTGTTACTGTTAACTTATGCGTGCTTCCGTTAATTAGGCAAACTTCTAAAGTACACACTTAAGTCGAATTGCGGCAAAAAGTCGTTCAGCAGAGCAACGTCATTGCTTAATTCGCACGTTCCGACCTCATTGGTGCGCTCGCATTTAGGAACTGGAATTCCAGTCTACGGCACAGCAGGTTCTCTATCTAGACGTCATGTGTACTCCCGCCTGGTTCTGTGCGTTTGTTTGGCGCTATTTGTTGTGCATTTTTGCCGATTGTCTCACGCTCGTTAGCCCAATTTTGGTAAGTAATGACTTGCTTTCTGTTTCAAGTTATCAGTGAGTCATCAGCTATGGGTTTGGTCATAGCCCACCGCCACGTGGAAATATGCCTTCGAGTGTCTAAATAATCGTGTCTCCGACTTGGTCGCCTATCAAAGTGAATACCACAATGTAGCAAATCAAAATCATTTTCTATAACAGATTGTCATATCATTCACAATGTGACATACAGGAAAATTCCTACTGCAGTGAATTAGGAAGACAACCAAAGTGAGACAGAAAACACTGAGTGTTTACCGCAGCTGAGGTCATTGATAACCCACTACTCAACATTAACTTCAGCACTCAAACACAACTTGCGCAGACAACTTTTCTTGATCTACATGCAATCAATCGCACGTCCTAAAACTGCCCTGCACAGCTTTTGACAACCACGCAGTCAATTATCACCCTAACAACCCCAACCCCACCGATAACCGTTTTCACGTTTATTGTTTTGTGAGCGTCCTTCAATACTTCAAGTTATATATGGCTTTGAGTTGTGCAGCGGTGACAGGGTCTGGCAAGCGGCCACATGATAGCGGGCTCGAGCAGAGACGATTCGACCGCTTCTGTTTAGATTTTAACATCTCAAAAGTACTCAGAACGCGTGTAAACTTGTGTGTCACAGGACAAAAAATACCTAGCGTTACCTAACTGTAAAAAGTCTACCATACACAGTTGAGTGTTTGTCAAACAGAAAGAATTAAATGGAAGGATATTGTGATAGTACAAATCGTGATAATAAGAAAAAGAACAAACTGTTAAGTGCGACATGATAAGTTCGTCATACGAAAAAAAAAAATACAATTCCAACGTAGCATGACTATAAACAGCAAAATGTGAGAGAAATCAATGTGGATTTTAAAGAAATGCAAACGGTTATATCAAAATCATCTCTTAATTCGCGTTCATACCAGCTTTGATAACGTGTACAAAAGCAAGCCGGCATTGTCACTCGAGTGTCATTTTGGAATCCGATTATACTTCGTAAACTCAAGCCTCAACGTTACAGATTTCACTGTTGGAATTTACGTGACAATGTGACCACCAGCCTAAAGTTTCCAGTTTAGTCCGGAACAGGTGAAGGCCCACAGCACGATGAACGAAGGATTAAGGTTCCCAAGACATACCTCGGTCACTAACTGCAAAGCAACATCAACACGTACTACGGAAACAGGTTGAGGAACCATAGGGTTGTCAAAACAGTGTTGCTTACTACATATGTAATGGTATGGAGACATCGGTGATGCAGACCAAACACCCCATAAACAGTACATGCAGTGTTCACATTCGCACAAAAAGATTGCACAAACCACTCCGCAAACAAACCGCTCTTCAAAACAGCAACGCCACAGATGGCTTGAGTTAGTAAATTCCACTTCGGTGTTGGCTATTTGATCCGTAATCTCAACAAATAATTCATAAGATCCGATACAAATACCCAAGTAAGCAAACAGGTAGTTTATCTTTACTGATGAGTAGTAGGGGATTTTGATTTTCATATAGATTGAACATCACCCACAATTGATCGCAGCTGTCGCATTCCCATAGACTTTCCAGTCGGCCCCTTTCGAAAAGAAGCACTA
>JTDE01003286.1:74566-88321 GCA_014338405.1 Paragonimus skrjabini miyazakii | reverse complement strand
ATATAAGTATACCTAATCTAAGGTTTTAGTGTGTCTATACGAAAATATGGAATTTCAGACACATCCATAGAACTTGTATCATTATGGCTCATGTTATGAATTTCGTACAAGTTCAGGATGGCATATTCGGGTTACTGGATATGAACTAGCAAATCTACGCAGTTTTATTGGGATGCCTAGAAAGAATACTGTAAGATTGTTATGTTTCATTTTTGCTCTATCTTGATTATTTATGAAGATAGGGAATTTCAAATTTCCCCTGTATCTTGTATCTAATTTACAGATTACTTGCTCATTAGCCAAACAATGCGTGCGAACGTGACAGAAATATTTCAAGTACTACGCCGACACTGAATATCCAATTACGGTTGTGCATGTTCCAATGCAAATATATTTCCACAATAACTGACGTATATTTCGTTGTTGAGTGAAACGCGTTTCCGTTATTTCGCGTTAAGTCAGTGGATTGATGTGTTAGTGACAACGTACGGAGTAGCTTCCCGTAAGTATAAGTGGCGAATTGTGTATGGCATTAAAAAAGCTCGTTTTCCTGAAAAAAGAGAAAAAATTGAAATATAAAATGGGTAATTTTGGGTCATTACTCCTAAAATTGCCGGCTAATTTTTAGAAATTACTTAGGTAATTTGAGAGATTTTGCTGGCAGATGCGCTGAGGTTACGGACGCGTGGAAGAGCATCCGCGACAGTGTTTTCGGTACCTGAGACATGTAAATCCGTCGTAAACTGAGAGATATAGTCCAGGTGCCTAATTTCCCTTGAGGAATGCCTGTCGGATGAAGCGTTTACTGAGAAGACTAACGGTTTGTGATCAGTGTAAACCGCAAAAGTCTTACCTTTTACCTAATGCCGGAAGTGGCGGATGCCTAAATAAATTGCTACTAACGCTTTACCAAACGTGCTGTAGCGGGATTCCGCGGGTTGTAAACGTTTAGAGAAGAAAGCTAAAGGTTGCCATCGCCTACCAACGAATTGCTGTAACACAGCGCCGACAGCTGTGTCGGAAGCGTCGGTTACGATTGACAGTGACGCGCTCGGATCAGGATGAGCAAGGAGAGCTAAGTCGGTGACCGCATCCTTGGGCTCAGTGAACGCAGTGCATGCAGCCTCGGTGAACTGGAGTTTGCATTCATCTCCACGGAGATTCGTCATTGGCTGCATTATATGCGCACAACGAGGTATGAAACGTCGGTAGTAGTTGAACAGACCACTAAAACGACGAAGTTGTTGAAAGGAAGTTGGTTCTGGGTATTCACGGATGGCCTGACTAAAACAAAAGTAGGTAAAAAACTAAGATCATCTTAGCTGTATTTGTGAATGTGACTATCAAAAATATCACTTATTATAGTCGCTACGGTAAGTCGTCTGCATGGCTTACTGGTCCTTTGTCTCATCCTTGTTTATGTTGTTTCCTTTTACAAGACTGTTGTTGGAACCCATACTTCGGAAGAACGCTATCCACCGGTGTCTCTACGTTGCTTCAAAGTTGGTCTGTAAGTGTAACGGACAATCAGAGTATAAACGGCCGGCTTGCATGTTACACCCCATCTTCGTGTTGAGACTTGAGCTGTGTTCTGACTGGTCGCGCCTTCAATGGCCAACGACTCATTCGTCCCCGCACATAAGAATGACCTTGCCGCTTGTAAATAGGACAATATAGTTTATCCTTCCACTGAGCCACGTGTCCTCTCTATCGTTGTTATAGTCTGTAAGGCCTGCTGTTGACTGCAGACGAATACGATTAAAATAAGTACTTGTCAGGGACTGTTACTTTGTTGAACCCGCGGTAATCACCATATGGGCGCCAATCACCTGACCTCTTAGGGCTCATATGCAACGATGAGGCCCATGGACTCTCGTAAGGGCGTACTGTCCCGAGTTCGAGCAAGTGCTCGAGTTTGAGTTTGTCAGGAGTCAACCGGCGAGGCCGTGCTGAGACGGGGGTCCCATAGTACGGATGTGGTGTGTGACACTGGAGATCACTGTTAGAATATCGTTTGATGTGCGATCGAGCTGTGGGAACTCAGTAATGGGGTGCAGAAGTTGCCTAGGAGCGACGGGCTGTTATGGCTGCAACAGGAGAGTAAGAATACCGAGATTTTTTGAGAGAACTGTATGAGAAAGACTGCAGAACACGCTAAACTTTGGCAGTACGTGTAACAAAAGTCAATTCACGGGCTCACTAATTTGCAAAGGACTTGTCCAATACAAACGTATAAACGCGAATAGTCAGTTCAAAATGCAGTCGCTGAATAGCTCACTATACATAATCCCGATATGTGTGGAAAAGAAACACCAAGCAGGCGAGACGGGCGCACCAAAAGTTTATTGCTAAGTGGAATCAATTCAAGCAATTGGTGTTCATTTTGTACAAGGACCAGTGATACAGACTATATGAAAATAATGCGAAATATGCAAGTACGTACAATACCGTGTAAGTCGCGTTTACCATTGCGTTTTAGTACGGAAGTTTGATCATAGCGCGTGAGTACGTAGAACAGACCTGCATACGACGGGCGTAAGGGTCGTCGAGGAGTAACCACAGGAATCAAAACGTGAGAACAAGTTGACAAACGAGGATCAACGTACATTGGCATCTTATGTCCCCCTGCTGGGGTCGGTCGGAGTCATCTCATGTGTTGGGCCAATCACTCACCGTAATCGGCGAAGTTGATGGGTCCCGTTGGGCGTGGGACAATCATCTCTGCGAATAAATGTAAGGAGCACCCATAGACTAACTGAGCAGGGGTGGTATGCAGGTCGGCCTTCAGCGTGTTCCGTATACCTGACAATACTAATGGCAGAACCTCGTGCCACGAAGGGTTGTTGCTAGTAGATAGAGAACCTTTCAATTGTCGATGGAAACATCCACCTAACCCGTTGTCTGCCGTGTTGTAAGCCGTTGTGTGAATTCCACCACGTCCTAGCGCGTTGAGAAGCGAGTCTATGGCTAAGTCAAATTGTGACATGCGATCGGTAGTCACTACAACGGGACAGCCAAACTGGGCAACCCAACGTTCCAAGAGTGCGCTTGCGACGGTTTCCTACGTGGAATTCCGAATTGGTATAGCATCTGGCCAACGTGTAAACCTGTCTACACATGTCGAGATCTACGTAAACCCATTCGAGAGTGGCAAGGTTCCGACCAGGTCACCATGTACATGATAGAAACGTTCATCAGGGGGTTTAAAACGCTCCACTGGGACACACGTGACGATGAATTTTAGACCGTTGGCGGTGTATGCACATTTTGGCCCGTGTACGGATGTCGCAATTGACATTACACCAAACAGGGCGCTCGGTGACCATTTTGACTGTTGAGCGTATGCCTTGATAAGACATGTTGTGCAACGTGTTGAGAACTCGGTGGCGGAAAGCTAAGGGAATAACCAGGCGAGGGATGCCTTGTGAAGTGTAACAGATAATCATCCTTTCGGATGAATTCGTGGGGACGCCTTTTAACTTAGGGGAGCTGGGCCGACGGAGTTGTTCTATCTCCGGATCGTTGTTCTGTGCAGCTGCGATCGCTGCCAGATCGACTGCCGTGCTCATTGTAGCGTTGATGTGCCATAGAGCATCAGTGACTGGGTTCGTAATACCTGAAATGTGATGGATACCGGTGTTGAACGGAGCGATATAATCCAGATGTCGGGTCTCTCTGTGGAAGTACGTGTCGGTTGTCGAGCGCAAGGCGTATTTTATTGGCTTATGGTCTGCGAAGACGATGCAGTCTCTGCCTTCAAAGATATGTCGAGAATGGCGGATGCCGAGATATACCACTAACAGTTCCTTTCCGAAAGCACTATACCGCGACTTGGTTGATTGCAAACGTTTATACAAAAAGGCTAGTGGGCACCAGTCGTCATTGAGTTGCTGTTGCGGGACTGCCCCTACAGCCACGTCTGATGTATCCACAGTTAGCGCAAAAGGAGCAGACGGATGATAGTGTGACAGTGATGCTATATTGGTGGTAATTGTTTTTAAATTAACGAGGACCTTTCGTGCGGCAGTTGTAAATAAAACTAAGCGTACCTTACCACTGATCAGGTCGGTCAGCGGTTGCATTACATGGGCACAATTAAGAATGAGACGGCGATAGAAATGTACTATACCGTCGAAACGGCAAAGGTACTTGAACGATGTGGGCTCCGGGTAGCCTACTATTACCTGCACTTTGTTGGGGAGAGGTTCAATCCCTTTCGTGGACATACTGTGACCTCGGAGGGTTACGCGGGGCATTCTAAGCGAACACTTAGCTAGGTGTATGGCCACCCCATGGAGTGACAAACGGGCGAACAATAAACACATGTGCGCGCAATGTTCTTTCTGTTTCGACACCTGCCCGGTACTGATGCCACGCATTAAGGATTGTTTGCTCATGTTCTCTTCGTCTTTCTGTATCTGTTTTCTCCTCTTTTGTCAAGCAGGTTACGTTGGGAAGACCATAAGGCGGCTATCAGAGAGGATTCGTGAACACCTATCGAAGTGGCTTCGCAACGGTTCGAAAAAGCCTATTTCCAGTGCGACTCGCTCCCACTTACTTGACACTGGTCATCAAATAAATCCGGATGAAGCGTTCCGAGTCATCTGCTCCAGAGCTGTCAGAGTGCGACTGTTATCAACGGCCGAGGCTATTGCTATCAGGTCCCACAACCCCTGCCTATGTGCCCAATTCGTACAAACCCTCCACCTCCCATGGCCACTCATTCCACATTCACTTGAAACCCGAGCAAGCGTGAACCACTCGACACTGATGAACGCATTTCTCATGACAGGCATGTGTAACACTCCAACGAATTCACCAACACACCCAACCTCCCCAGTAGACTGTGATTTGTATCACTCATGTGATTTTCTAATGACCAATTTGACACGTTATAATTTTCATATATAATTCGCATGTAATTGTAAAAACCTGATGAGAATGACCTGAAACAGCTGTTTGCAAAATGGACTTCTTATGAATTGTACGAGAATGTGGAGAGGACTGAAACGATCAAAACTCCTTTAAGCGATTTGGGAAACTAAAGAGATACCTCGTGACCGGTGCTTGTCAACAGTAATTCCCGTCTTCAAAAAGGGACGCGAAGTCTATGTGACAACCAAAGAGGCATCAGTCTAGTGTCTGTTGTGTCCAAGTTACTCACTGGCCTCATTTGACGTTGGCTCACTAAACCCTGGGGAAGTCGGATACGCGAACGCCAGGCAGGATTTTGACCCGGTCGAGGGTGCGTTGATTACGTTTTTACCTTACGACGGATCTGGGAGCATCGGTACTGTTATAAGCCACCGACAGTCAGTGTCTCTAGACTTAATGTCTGCTTCCGATTCGGTTGCCAGCAACGTCCTCTGAAACCGTCTTTTTCGCAAAGGAATACCAGGGAAATACGTGGGTCTATTGAGATCGCTGCACATACATTCCGCAAGCTGTGTGAGGGTTTTTGAACAACTGTCTCTGGCGTTCATCATTTCTAGTGGTGTTTGTCATGGGTGTCCGCTTTCCCTTTTCTTGTTCCATTTTGTCATGGACGACATTCTGGAGGATGCGCTTGAGGAATCCAGTGAGCTTGGTGTTGAAATTCTCCCTGACGCTAAGTTGATTGATCTGGAGTATGCGGACGACATTATCCTACGTTGCCTCTGCCGAAGACATGCACATCATACTGAACTAGATGAGTAACCGGGGTGTTTTTTATGGAGTGCCTTTCGCACCTTCAATATATAAAGTGCTTCAAGACTGGAGCATTTCCACTTGTTCTTTGCAGGCAGTCCGCCTGAAACTGTGAACGCTGAGGTGTATGATATATAATGCATATGCACTCTGTTGTTTGAAGTCTGTTCGTAGCGAATATATAAGCAGACTTGCCGTGCTCGACCATCGGTGTCTCCGCCAATCAACCCACGTTAAGTGAGCTGATCGTGTGAGCAACACGGCTGTTCAACGGCATGCATTCCGGAACGTTCGGGATGCGCAATCAGTTGGTCAACTACTCGCGTTACACAGCCTACGGTGGTTGAGTCACGTATTTCGAATGCCAGCTGAGCGTTTGCCGTACTGGGTGTCACATGCCGAGACCACCAACAGTTGGGTAAAATCGCCTAGTGGTCAAGCAACAACATGATCACAAAGTATGAAAACCCTGACCATTCCATTGAATAATGTGGTTAGGTGTCGCCTGTTTGGCTGGGGTCCTCGTGATCACTCAAACCGTTGGTTAGAAACGCTATCCGAGATGGCGGTGTGCCGCAGTCAATGGCGTACCGGTATCCATACCATTCCTAGTTCTTCCGTCTGGTCTCTTAGTAACATTTTGTTCTAGGATATTCCACGTTACTGTTGAAGTGAACGGCGACCCGAGCCATAGTACCTTCTGGCCAGACTGAAAGCCGTTGTGATGATGATGTTGGTTATGAATTCGAAACCCGCAATCTACTGTGCTTCCAAGCTTTCTGTCAGCTCTATCTCATCTTGCGTTTGGAAGGAGGTACAAGACAGCACTTATTTGAATACGGCACCCTAAGTCATCATGGTAGGCGGCAGAGCGTTTCTGGTGGAATTAATCGACGATACTGAAAAGACTGGTGATGTAAACCCACACCATTGGCTCATCATCAGTTGGTCCCTTGTTGCCGCAGCAGCTGGTGGGCTTCTCCAATAAGCTCGGTTCGTCTATGCAGTCAAGCCCCAGCAATTCTGGCTCTGATTGGTCCAGGAGATAGAAAAATCCTTTTAATTGGGCGTCGTCGAAAGTGACCTCACATTATGGTTCGTTGGATAAACTCAGGGCACTATCTGGGGCCGTTGCGGGCATTGTGGGTGGTTGGCTTCGCGGCAGTTCGGTCTGTCTTGTTCCTCATCGTCTTAAAATTAGTGCGGTATCCGAGGTGTCGTCCAGCTGTGGCCGACAGCAAGCGTCGTTAAGAGCCTGGGAGTATAATTGAACAAGAACGTGCCGAAGATAATTGTTGATAGGCGGGGAGGGTTGTAGAATCGTCGGCCGTGATAATTCGTTCTAGGCTGTGGTATCAAAGTATTTCATTGGATACGCGGAACTTAGTGAAGGGCAATGCACTTTGATATCTTCGCTCATGGTTCGGGTTGGAAATCCCATCCACTGGCTGCAATAAGCCGTGCTTACTGAAGGGACAGTACATTAGCATCGTCATTCTGGAACCTCCAGTTCCATCCGGGAAACCAAAAGCAAAACTCGAGGTGTCTTTCCTTATGCTATATAGGGACCTCTGGTGAATCTTCAGATGATTGGACTACTACCGTAACCTGATGTAAGGTGTACTGTACATCCTGGACTGACTGACCCCGTCCAAGTGGCATAGGAGCTGAACTACTGGTCACGGGCTTCTAAAGGACTGTCTGTCAGTGAGGCGTAGTATCTAATATACCGGAGCGAACGCAGTCAAAAATGACCTACCATCTGCTCGTTAACTTCCTGTGCATTGTGCGAGCATGGAATTTTTAGTAGTGGCTAAAGACTTGCATACTCAAGTAGACGGCACGTCCTGACGAACGTGACTATGTCTCCAACACTTGCGGTATTCGTCGAACCGACGTTAGTGAACGTTTGTGCTGATAACCGCCTGTTTCTGGTGAATTCCGGTTTTCGGCACTCTAGACCTTAATGCGTCACCTGGCCACGCGAATCACCAGGTCAGTCGTGGGAACTGGTTGATAATGTAATTGTCAGTCATCGATGGTGTGGCTTTTTGGAAGACTGTATGCCCGTCTGAGGCAACTGTGCTGATTCTGATCATACACAGATATGTACCACATTCGATCTGTGTTTCGGTGGGAGGTCAGGTTGCTGTCAAACACCAATTAACATATCTAAACAAGCACTTCACAATCAGTAGAGTGCACTCCCCACTAATCTAGAACTCCACCCGTCGGTCGACGGCGAGGCACAACAATGCGTAAATGTGATACCTTTTCGTATAGTAAAGCTGTTCGTTCTACGGGCAATCACCAAGTTCCTATACAGTCACTTAGACCTCTTGGTACGCGCCGGAATAATGCATCTAGCAAAGCTGCTGGTTTAGAACTAAGATAACAACCAAGAAAAAATAGCTGAGGCTCGAACGGCGTTTGCCATCATACACCGTCTGTGGCACCGACGTGATCCCATTTATCCTGTAAAAGATCAAGTGTATAATATCACCGTAGAAGCGATATTGCTATGTGGCTGCGAACCCTCGTCAATCAGAGTAGAGAATATTCACAGGTTGTGTCTGTTTTCAATCACAAGTGTTTCCGAAGCATTACGGGCTTGTTGTGGAAATACCATGTGAGCATTAATGAAATTCACCAACATGTCTTTGGGACGAACGGACTTTGTCAACCTCTGAGCACAGTGGCCTCATCTCACAAGCCTTAATCATACCTTACTAACAGCAGCTTACCATCACATGTCTTATTCATTAATGCAGGATTGGGCTGGCAGCGGCAGCCTGGTAGTCAACATATGTCTTCGGTTCAGGACACTAAAACTGTTGTTGAAGATTGTTTCAAAGAATAGTCAAAACCGTTGGTCGGGTATGTTGTCCGAAATGTTAAAGGATAGAAGTCAGTTTCGTCCCTGTTGCGCATTCTTGTGTGCATTAGTGTAGTGTTTTTCTTATTTCTACATCCTTCTTTTCTCCCGCACACATACGTATGTATATGTCGTCGCAAGCAGGCCGCTTGATATTGTTGATCGTCTGAATGGGTATCGTTCCCTCATATGTTTTTCTGTCCCTGAGTTTTCCCGTTCCTTATGTGCGTTGACGTACGCTACTCATTGATAGAATGTTACGTAAGTATACTGTTGTTTCTGTTTCAGCCATAATTACTGTGGGTTTAGGAACCATTCGATTTCTCAGCAATGCTAAGCATCTGGCCGGGGTGCTTGCTTGCAGTGTGCTCTGGTTTGCTTGCTGCCTTAGCTTCTGTGTGGGGCAAATTGTTCACCACATCGGTAAAAAGCTCCCACTGGCTCAATTTTATAGTCGGATACACCTTGTATGCGGGCGTTAATTTGGCCATGTGGGTTGTTTTTGCGGCAGCTCTAAAGACTAAAGGAAAGTGCGTCGTCACTCTGGGGCTTAATTGCTTGGCAAACTTCGGATTCACAGTGAGTTCCAAACTATTTTTAACTTGTTCGTTTTTAGGCAACGTTCGGAGTGCTTCTTTTTGGAGAGACTCTGTCTCTACAATGGCTTATAGGCATGATTTTCGTTTGTGCTGGTACTGTGTGTTTATTACGTGAGTCCTGAGGGCACGACCAAAGAATTATGTGATTTATCAAATTTTTAAATAAAAGTCATGCGATCTCTTCCGAGTAAAATTCATACCTTCGAAGATTGCTTTTAGTCATTTTTAGTGCATACGTGCACCAGATTAACGCTTTTCCAGGTATACGCAACGATCGCCAGACGCGAAATAAGAATGCTAATAATGGCGGGGGACCGTAAGTGTTTTCAACGATAATTACAATAGGTGTGGATCAGCGCTAAACGACACCAGTGCACAGAAGTAGCTAGGGAAGGTGAGGATCCGACTGTCGAGCGCGCGAGCAAGCCGGAAGAGTGTATATGGCGCCCTCGGCGCGCATAGGCCGACAAGCGTGCAAACAGACGCGACCGCATGCACCAATCAGATGGCAGGCAAAGATCCTATGTACAATGTGAACTAAGATTTCGGGAAGAATGTTACACATCGTACAGCACGCAGATCGGGGTTATCTCCAGGTCACTACACATTCGTACATGAAGCGTTCCGGCAGATTGCTTTTTGTGTTCGGTCATCAGGTTGATGATGACGATATACTAGGATAAGTACCACTGATGCCCCATACTTAGCTAACGATGGACACCCGCGTGAACAGTCTCAGAATCAAATTCTGACATTCGCCAACCATTTGAAACAGCCGTCGGGACGCTCATACTAATTCAGTGGTCGTAGTTTGCTTGAATCAGAAGGCCACTGTTACTCCTTCATTCTGAAGGTGCTTTTTTTGTAGAAAAGTACCACTGAATTCTGTGAGTTCGATTAGACTTATCTGCATTCGCATTAAGGTCTGAATGAGCCTTCTTTTTAAAGGTTCCCTGCTTCTGGACAGCGTAGTCTCCAACTCGACAGACGAAACCTATCGACCTCGCCTACCAAGGCAGGCATATACTGGAGGTTTTTGACTACTTTGGGGGCTTTCGTTGATCACTGGTAGCCCCTGATTAATGCACGGCAAACGCTGATGTAGAACACAAAATACTTAGCTGATCTATGGTATTCTTACTGCTGGACCAACTTATTGAATCAGCAACTTACAATTGGTTGATGCTGGTCCTAATCGCCAAAAAACTACGGTTCAGAAAAGCCTCACTTTTAAGGCGGAGAAAGGAGGGATGACAATCATATGAAAGTAAGACAGAAGCAGGTTCCATCTCTAGTTACAGTAACTGCTTCTGCATTGATTTAACCTACTTAACAGTAACATCTAACACACAATCCAGTGTACCTCAGCAATAAAGACCGTGTGACGTAAGAGTTGTAAAGGTTAACTCTTAGATATCTGCAAGTCAGTTACTCTCATCGTCACGTGTCCTTCATTATCAACCCGGCAAAACACTGGTGACATCCGCGGTGCCAGCTTCTTGTAACACTTCTTGTCGGACTGAGCCAAAGGGTCCTCAGCCCAACAACCGAACTCAGTCTGAAGCGCTTGACATCCGTCTTCGCTCATCTACTCAGAATCATTACCCGTTCGCCCAACTCAATCTGATGTCTTGCGTGACAACTCATTAGTTAGTACTCTTGCAGTAAGACCCAGCTACCTCTGAGCTTAAACTCTTTTGGGCCACGCTTCCTGACTGTTATTTTTTACCCATTGGTGCCACTCGATGCATGCTGTCAAACACAGATATCAGCGGAGTGACATATCAAGGCTGTTATCATTCCTCTGTCTGGGTGATCAGGCTCTGCAGAGTGACGTTCCGACAGTCGTATTGTTCATACTCCTCAGGCTTCCAGGAGATCCCCTGCCCCAGGAGATTGGCGAGATCTCTCTGTGATAGGAGTTTCCACTATATTTAGCGCATCCCGCCGCAATCTTTTTAGCTATCTAGAGGGCAACCCACATAGTTTCATTATCAAGAGCAAAAGTTGTGCTAACAATCACTTCACTTGATACAACCCAGTTGATGGAAGTAATGGGAAGAGTACACCTAATTGGGTTCACGCCGTCGTAAGCAGGCCACGTTTACACATCGAGGAACAGGATCAAATATTCTTCCCATCGTCAATAACCGTAAAGCTGTTGGAGAAAGCGTATCTTTTTTTGAAATGTCTGACCGTACTCTTTCAGCTACGTCGTAAATTAACGTGATGGTGCCGTTCTGACAGATAGAACGGCGGCTCACAGTCTTAAGAGGACTTACAATGGGAAAGATAGGGACACGCTTGCCAATTCGTGTGCTCTTTCCGTGTTATATATATATATATATATATACTTTGCAAAATACACTGTCAAAAATAATACACGTATCGTTTGAGAAACGGTTCTGCAAAAACGCATGTTGAATGGTCTTTCATGCAATATAGCTATGACAGCTGGGACGTTAAGTAAATTCCGAAAGATGGCTAAATGCTCACCAAAGTACGTTCGATTCTTTTTCAGACTCATACCACAGCCCATACATACGCACCTGCTACTATTGAACAAACTTGTGGTTGCTAAGTGGCAACGTTGTCAACCAATATTCGTGCGGCATCGGGTTGAGATTTTACACACCGAAGCGTGTGTGTTTGGACGGCTTGTCAACATACATTTTATGTGTTGTAGTATCTTGTATGACCATATACATATTGGAATGAGGGTTAAGGCTAAATATTTAAGTGAGTTTTCTGTCTGTGGAACTACATGACATGATGGCGTCTGAACTCGGCCTTATTCGGTTTGACAGCCATATCAACAAACAAACATTTCGCCGACAGTAAGTTAAAACCGATTCAGAAGCGAGACTAATAGATAAGCAATGCCGAGGCGAACTTTATCCGATTGATTAGCACTGATTCTAGTTTAAACTAGTATAAAACGAACCTCCTCAAGCAAAAGGTGTTACCCCCCTTGTTCGTCAATCCTGACTTACGCATGGCGGATTGATTAGACAACAAGCGTGGCAGTCACTTCCCATGGACAGTAATGTGAACACTTCTAAGGCTACTATCTGTAACCGAATTCGCAGAGCAAACCAATTTTATCTACGATGTAATAGCTTGACTGATGGGATTTTATCGGCGAAAAAGTGGCGTGGTGCTTTAGTATTTTGATATTCGGTTATGAAACACCTGAAGTTGAGGTTTGCTTCCATTGACCACTGCACCTTTTGAAGGGTCTGCGACATATACGGCTGAAGGCACGATTGAGCATGACAGGATCACGAGTGATGGCGCGCGGGTGTGGAATATGTTTAGAATGAAGTTTACGCGCATACCTGTCAAACATTACTCAAAATAAACAACACCCGATATAACCATCCACGAAATCTCCCTCTGCGTGCTGATATTAACAGATTTCTCTGAAATCCTTCGCAAAGGGAAACCTCAGGGCAGCCGAATCGAAGGAATGTCTAAAAAGACCGCGATTGCCGGCTGTATGTAACTGCCGGTGCCCTAAGGCGTGGTGAATACAAATTGCGGGGTATATCGTCAGTTCCACCAATTGTTCGAAAGAGCGTTGCCAATTATATTATCTCTGGTCAACATTTCGAAAAAAGGCGGAAGGGAATCTGGGCGTGAGGCATTGCTGCGCTTTAGCTACTGCACACCCTTTGAAACGCACATTCTTGCAGCAAGCCTCCATAGCTGCCGCGATTTATTCGCAGCGTCTGTTAGGTTCTCTCACTTGATTGAAACTGGGGAATTTGCTCGTCACTGCTGTCCAGTAGGAGTTCACACCCTCGATCAAATTCCAGCTGAAGTCAAGTCTCGCGGAAAAAAAACATGAGAGAACGCTGGAACGTACGTACCGTGTCCATCGAAAATAAATGACTTACACAACACCCTGCATAGACTACCATCTTTAAGTTATACTCTGGTTTTAAAAATGGGGAACTGTTCAGCCTTTAGTCAGACTTCACGGACCTCTTAGTTGACACTGCAACATCCTCCTCTACAGGAGAGTTTTTCGAGGCAGCAATGCAAAGTGGACTCTTTCGGCATATCCAAGATCATACTAAGTGGCAAGTAGGTCGCGCGTCGTCTTGTCTTGATTACATTTTCACCATCAAAGTTGAAATGATAGACTATATAAAACGCACTGCCCCACCTGGTCACGGTGATCACGTAGTAATTTAATTCATCTATTCATTCGGAATTGGGCAACATTCCTTTAGGATGTGTATCTATAAACCCATTGCAAAGTGCGACTGAAACTAGCTACACGCACAGATTAAACTTGAATTCGTGCATGGTTGTTCTGCCTACCTTTCAGGCCATTACGTCATCGTTACGCAAGAAGATCCCAGAGCAGTGGACAGTCAATCGAACAAGGAGGGCAGTTGTGCTAAAACCACTGCTACATGTTGCGTAATACACCTCTGAATGCAGCCTCCGCCGGCTTTCCTGGCCGTATGGTACACATTCACAAGGCACCTTTTGCACGGCTAAACACTTCTCAACGTGACTGAGTGGCTTGACTCATCATCATCACAGACAGCAATACCTCAGTGGTTCACACTGATGCTTAAC